>VXAB01002296.1:0-83047 GCA_013399175.1 Odontophorus gujanensis
CACACACACACTTTTCTTTCTTTCTCTCTTCCCACTCTTTTAAATCATTTATTTAAACAGTCTTTACTGATAGTCCTGGAATGACTATCACTGATTTCAGTAATTTGACTCAGAACCTAATGTACCTCCTGCTGAAGAACTTGGAGGGTGTTTGTGAAGCTTTATGTAAAGCTCCTTTGACTGTCACCAAAAGTATACTTTGGGTGATCAGCTGTAGCAATAAGAGATTTCCTATACTGATACCAGCCATGGCACAGCTTCTTTACCTGCACCTTGGCTTGAGTAGGAGAGGGTCCCCATTATCACATGGATGTGCTTGCTGTTTTCTTTCTGATGTTTGTTGAATTTCTTACGAATTGTCTGTTTCTTCTCACTGCAAACATAAACCTTAAAGTGCATTCTTTAAAATGCTTGAACTTAAGAGAAATAATGAAGAGAACAGTTCTTGAATATTACTCATTAAAACAATAATCAGAAGATATACATCCTGCAGTGTTTGGATGCACTAAGAGTTGCCAAAAATGTAAAGAGTTGAAGCTTTGCAGAAATTCTATAGAGAACCATTACGGAAATGAAACGCTGCGAGGTTTTAGAGCAAATGTTTGACATGCATGGATGGAAGTAGCAGCTCATTTCTATCAGGGAAGGATCCATAGGTATGAAGATAAGTGTGTGTTTCTGAAAGAAGAAAGTTTGAAGAATTTTACTTATGCAGAAGGCAGATGTGTTGTTAAATTTGAGGTTGTCTCCTATTTAGCTGTACAATTCCAATACTTTAATGTCTTTTTTTTTTTTTTTCCAGATTCCCAAGAAGGAAACTACAAGTCAGAGGTCAACAGTAAACCCAGGAAGGAAAGGACAGCTTTCACCAAGGAGCAGATCAGAGAGCTGGAAGCAGAATTTGCTCATCATAATTATTTGACCAGGCTGAGACGATACGAAATAGCAGTAAACCTTGACCTCACTGAAAGACAGGTACTGATATAAAACAATGAACTTCAAATACTTGGTCAATATTTGTTGTGTTTAGTAGTTAGTACTCTTCAAATCAGAGCTCCTGTGTACATTATTTACATACATATAAATATAACAGATTGAATTTTTGTACCAACGTTATGCAAGTAGTTTTTATTTTTACGTGCCACCTACCAGCTTCATCATGGAGGCAGCGATGGAAAACGAAGGCAAAAGTAATATATATATTAAACTGGTGCATATCTTTTCTAATCTGTCCACACTGATTTGGTTTAGAGTGGTACAACCCAAGTACTGCATGTATGAGCAGCCAGTTTTCCTGCGTGCAACAAATATGAGCATCTTGTTTTAGTCTATTAAATGTATGCAGTTTCCATTTGTTCAGAATTTCTGAACATCCTGTTTCCAGATGGCAGCAAGAATAGGAATACCAGCAAAACTGGAATACAGGCGTTTTTAACCACTTTATCTTACCCAATGCTGTGAAAGCAGAGGAGATGATGGAATTTCTTATCACTGTTACTGGTTTCCTGCTCCCCCAGCTCTGGTCCGGGAAACACTTCTGCACATGCTCAAGTTTCATTGTGCATGTTGTCACATTGATTTCTAATGGAAATATTCATGTTAAATATGTACAGAAGTGTTTCAGGATCTCATTCCTACACACTGAGTGAGTGGTTACCTTTCAAATAGTAATTACACTAATGTACACATTTTAAGTATGTGTTTCATTAAAGGCATTTAGAATAATGGACCTAAGAACATCAAACTGATGAAATGTTATCCACTGTTTTATCACTGAATTTGAAATCCTTTTGCATAGCCAGAAGCAGTCATTCTTTCTTCAGGAATCAGTGATAGACTGAGAGATTGTTTTAGATACAGTCAGTAAGATGACAGTGTATTCAAGGGACAGTATTAAAATAACACTGAGTAGAGATAACTATGTGTGTGTATAGTCATCAGATCACCCTACTGTTACAGTAATAACATTTGAAAGATATTTGGGGAAATTCTGTATGTGCAAATATTTACACTGACAATGTTTGATGATAAGAATAATACCATGATTTATGAACTCCCTATATGAGAAATTACTAAATCAGTTCCTTTGAGCTTCATTAGCATCTTCTATAAGTAGATATCTCAGTTAGAATCTGTCCTTTTCTGTACATGGCAACTCATTCACTCACACATGTGAATGAATCATTTTCTCTGAAGATTTCTAGACAAATCTTTTTCCTCCCAGCTTGGCAAGGAGAAACCAGCACTTTCTTGTTTGACATGAATATGTTACTAGGCTTCACTGGGTCATTTTCCTTTATTGAAATGTCTGTTTATAAAGCATTCAAACAACTGGTCACTTTCTGCCCTTTTCTTTTTGAATCCCCCTCACTAAGGTTAGCCTAGACAATTAGATTATATTCTACACCTCATTTTGACAGCTAAGAGGAGGAGGAATGAATTCTTGTTTCAGTAAAAAGTCTGTATAAAACTGAGCAGCATCAACAAAATTTTAAAACCATCTGCTATGCAATTTTCTGGGAAGTAGTCTGCTGACTTCAGAAAACATATTCCCATTTTCAACAGAGGTGAATTTGACCTGGATTTTAACTATTGCCTGTGATAATTTTTTTTATTCTTTCCTTTAAAGATTGAATTGATCAGGAAGCAGATAGATTAAAAGGATTTAAGATACTATAAAGGATAAATATTGAATAGTGTCTTGAGGAGGAAATGCATCCTATGTAAGACTAGTGTAGAAAAATCATTTAAGTTACGGGTGTATTTATTTTCTGGTTGCTACATCATGTCAGTTCTGTGCATTATCCTGGTAATTGTGATAATTTCTACAGAATTATAAGTAGTCTACCTAATTATCTAATTCTTCTGTGCTTCCCAGATTGTCTCAGAGTATTAATTAAGCTGCTAGAGATCCCTCCCTCCCTTCCTCCCTTCCTCCCTTCCTCCCTTCTTTTTTTCCTTCCTTTCAACCTTTTTAAAGCCACTCTTAGTTAGAAAAGAAAAAAATAGTCATATTCATAGAATTCTGTTCAATATCTTGATGAAATAAGGTAGTATGAGAGTGGAAAAAAAAGGCACAGTGTAAAATCTATATTGTTAATCCAAAATAAAAGGAAAAATGGAAGGAAAATCTAAGCATAGTTTTTAGATTCTGGATCACACTGAGCCAGGTAGTGATGTCATTTCTAATGTTCACAGTTAGAAAAGTCTTTTTTTGAAATCAAATATTTTGCTTTGATGGCAAAATAGTCAGCGAACTGGGTATGGGTTTCCATGGTGTATGGCAGTCTTCAAAAACTGAAAGCAGAAAATCAAAAGGCTTGAATCTTCTTGCATATTTGATTTACAGTAGTACATAAGTGATTTAAAATATGACCAGAAAAAAAACTCAAGGATGAATCTGCTGTGAGGCTAATTTTTCATTCTTTTTCAGTCAAGAAACTGAGCTCCTGTACAGGACTTCTCTTTTCATCATTAGCAGAATGAATGATTATTCTTGAGTAGGATAATTGCACCTCTTTGTTTACATGCTGCTGTTATTCCTTTCTTTTACTAGCTGTTCCAGCTGAGGAGGTCAGATTTTATATACAAATTTGATATATAATATAATATAAAAATTTGATATGTACAAGAAAACATCCCTTTCTCTAAAAATCATTATTACTAAATAAGAATACAGTGGTGGGTTTCACCGCTATCTCCAGCAAAGCAGCCTTTTTAAAGAAATGCTATTTCTGAAGTAGTTTCCATATCCCGTTTTACCACAAGGGATGCAGTGTAAAAAATGATACCTGGTTGGCAGTAGTTGCTTTGTTTGAAATCTTCAGACATGCATGTAGTCATAACCTCTGTTTTATCACAGACTGTATAACTATTTATGTTGCAAGCTCCTGAAACACTGAAATACCACAGAGAAAATTGAGATTTGGTTCTTCTAATGACAAAAAAACAGCAGTGAATATCAGAAAACCTAATGTATCCCCTCAGAAACTAGATTTCAGACCTAACCTAACTCCCCATGGAATTAATTATTTAGCATATTTGTCTTTAGAGTTCTTTCTTTCTTCTGTTCTGCTTTCTTTGCTTACTTTCTTCTCTTTCTCTCTTTTCTCTCTCTCTTTCTTCTTTCTCTCTTTTTCTTGCTTTATGTCTCTTTCTCGTTCTCCTCTCTTTCTCTCTATTTTTTTCTTTCTTTCCTTCTTTCATGACAGGCATTATATTATTCAAAGGGAAGAAGAGCAAAAAAATAATCTGAGGAAAGTATTGTTGGTTTATGACTTTCAGTTATTTCCCAAGTTGTGAGATAAATCATGGAATCTAATATTTCAAGAAAGCTTTATCTTTCTCCTGACTATAGTGGTAATTTCAACCATACGCTGTAGCTTAAAAGAGGCTCTGACCAACTAACACTTCGTAATTACCTTTCTGGCTTTTAATCAAACTGTAGAAAAGACATATGTCTGATAATATTAAAGACTATATAAGGGTATTAAAATTTTCTACAGTCATCAAAGTAAGTCTCTGTTTGACTTTTGAAACAATTTACAAAATCAGTTCAAACATAAATGACACATGGTAGGCCATCTCACAAAAATAGTCATGAAAAAAACACACAGCATATGGATCAGGAGAAGGAATTAATCCTCTATCACTCCCTAAAAAGGAAACCTGAGTTACAAGACAGGGGAAAGAAATGAAATAAGTACCTCAAATGCCTAGATATTAAGAATGCACTTTGAGAGCATTATAAGTGCATCTGGTGGTAGGATGGCTCTATTATGGTATTGTAAGGATTCCAGAAGTATAGGTACATATAATTCCTGCTTCATGTCCTATGGAGTGTACTCACAATTCCTGCTCAGTCAGCAGTTAATAATTTTCAGTTGGCAGGCTTCTATTATATATTGAAGAGCCAGTTAGACTAAAAAATATCTTAGCTCCCTAGATATTTGTAACCTTGACAAGCGCATTCTTGGCTTTTTTGGACATCCAGATAAACTTGGAGAAGGTTCCATTCAGGCTTTTTAATATCTCACTGTGGGATGAGGAGAGGAAGCAGCTGCAGTGGGGTATCAGAGGCGTGGTAAAATGGACATTTTTATGGAGTTGATCTTGCCAAATATAGAAGGAGTAGGAGATCTTTCCACCTCACAAGATCTTTTTGCATGGAGCTAATCAAAAGAGCAATGTTGCAGTTCTGCAGGCTAGATAAGGTTACCGGAATAAACAGTCAGAATATGTAATGCTTCTGTTTGCCAACATAAATGGAAAATCCCACCTAGTCAGATTAAATTCTGCTGATGGCAAAGAGAAGGTTTATTTCTCCTTAACTTTAATTTCCAATATCCACTTAGAAACCACCAGTCATTTATAAAATGCCTAAAACCTTCGACTGTGCATTGACAAGGGATACATTTTTGTCAAATTGTACTTTTGCATTTGTTTTTAACTTTCATATATGTAGTACCAGCATGAACAGTGACAAAGGAATAACTTTTTTAATGTTCCTTTCTATCAGAAAAAGAAGTAGGCAGCATCATAATTTAATTGCTTTTAGGCAGTGTTGATACACTATCTTGGGCAATGAGGCCATAACCCATACTGGAACATTAAATTGTTTTGGTTATAAAAATATTAAAAGAAGTTTTCCATGAGAAAGGTTTCTCCTGTACAAGAGGTTTCTCCCCTGGATCACAAGTTACTTGATTAAAATCGTTTTCAGCATCACTGAGTTCAGGGGAATTTAATCACAGCATTTTTTAGGTACTGAACTTGACTGATAAGCTAAGAGTCAATGTGAAGAGAAGGGCTCCACAAAAGAGTTCATAAATTGAACTGATTGATTGTGCTGTCACATCTTCTCTGAAAGGCAACTGCTGATTCCAAGCTTCCATGTGCTAACACTCTCTATACACACTATAATAATGAGCCTGCATGGCTTGAAATCTTTTGGATTGTTTGTTTTATTTGAAGTAACACCGTCAATAAAATAAAACTCCATGATACTTTTATGTTTGTCTTGAGAAATATAAATACCAGCAGTTAGAGTCACTGTGCTAACTGAATTCATTCTCTTAGGAAAGAATGCCACTAGCAAACTTAATTATAACTAGTTCACAATTTTGATTTGAAAGAGAAAGAATATACATGGCAAAACTTCAAATAGTGTATTTACTTTTGCAATATTGACTGAATCCAAACAAGCAATTTCATGTGCAAAGATCCAAGTGGTTCAAGCTGTTCCTTGTGAATGGGCCTTACACCTTCAGTGAAACCCCATGGAGTTCTGGGTGGGGAGAAACATGGTAGTTGTAAGCGACATAAAGCAGTGTATATGATAATAGATAGAAATACTATCACCTCATATGAATCATTTTTACTGTTTTTAAATGTAGAATCCCTTTCTGGTCTCACTAGCTCCTTCTCAGGGATGCCCAGCTAAACAGAGCAGATGTTAATTTTGAGCTAGTTTGCCATCAGAAGGCTTAAGATTGGCTTATTTTGGAAGGCAAATGTAGAAGTGGTTTAAATAAATACAAGTGATGTTGCTTCTTTCCTGGACAGAGGTGATAACTTCTATAGCCACAGAGTCCTATAGGGCTGTCATGGGCCAGTACTCATTTTCACACCCAGTTCACTCATGCAAAATGAGTACAAAATTATGCAAGTTATTTCTTTTTTTTTTTTTTTAATACTGTACTCTACGGGTAAATCATATAAGTCGGTGTTTATGGAAAGTGAAGGTAAATTTTGTCTTGAGGAGACATTCCTCAAGTTATTTTTCCACCATGTGTTTCTTTTGTAGGTTTTTTTTTTTTTTTTTAAATATATATATTCAAGGAATTTAATAAAGGCAGATGCCCCAAAATATATGTTATAGGAGTGTAAGGTAGATGAGGTAGGTGGGAGTTCTAGGAGTAACTTCACAGCTTGCCTGTCTTTATCTTCGGATAAAGAAGAGAGACTCTATTTTGTCAAAAGTAATCCCTTATCAAGTCAGTAGGAGGAAACAACCTGAAATGCATTGTGTCCTATTTTGTTTAAAGTGTGTTAGCTCTGAAACCTAGTGCAGAAAGGCTTTGAATTACTCTGTTTGTGAAAGTAATTTTGAAGAGCACTGGTGGAGAAGGCAGAATATCTTTGGGGGGAGTAGAGGGAGGTAATTGACTGCTTCTGAAAGTAGAACAAAATACTTTTATCACTGCTCTCTTCTGAAATATAATGTCTATTCCATCCCTGTCTAAGTGTGGGAGGTAAAAAGGAGAATGTATCACCTAAGCAGTAACCAAACCTCAACTGACTTTTATGTAATGAAAATCCAGAACTCCCTCCTACACCTTCCTGGGTGCCAAAAGTTCCAGCTGTCCTTTGTGCACCTGCCAAACTCCCCTTTTTCTCAGCAGCTGCTGCAAAGTACTCGTGAATATTTGGTGCAAAGTTCTGTAATGTAACACTGAGTAGATTATATCACTGAGAAGGTGACTAAAGCAATTTTAATCAGGTTTTGGTACCACTCATTAATTTATAAAAGTTAATTTTCTCCAAGTGATATGTTTTGATACAATTTTATAATAACGAAGAGGACATTTAATATCCAGATATATTTATTTAAATTGGTTTTAAGCTTGAAATATATATATATTATTTATATATATATATTTTTTTTTAATTAAAAACATGAATTCAATCATACAAGGAAGAAAATTAAGTTCAATTGAATAAAACTATCCATGTATCAAACTACTTAAAATCTCATGCTATCTTTATTTATTTCTGAAAATATTTTAAATTGATCATTTCAATTGTAAAAATAATCTTAAGTTAATAGTTTTGATTCTTGCAGCCTGATCTAGTGGAAGGTCTCCCTGGGCATGGAGGGCTGAACTAGATGACCTTTGAGGGACCGTTCCAGCTCAAATCACTTTATGATTCTCTGATGCTAACCTTTATTTTCTTTCATAGATGGGATGAGGAGAGGAAACATGCCTCTTTTATTCCATTCCTATTTGCTTTTATAAGTGTTTTGAATAAGTTATTATGAAAATGCAATCTCTATGTATGTGAAGAAGGTAAGTTTCAGCTGTATAACACCAGTGATTTCTGTAAAGTCCAGGAATTAAACTTTCTTTAAAACTTGGCAAGATAAATGTACTATCTAAAAACAACAGCAACATTTTCGAAGTAAAAAAAAATAACCAAGAAGTAATTTTTTTTCCTTTTTAAATTAAAAAAATCAGGATTATTTTTTGTTGTTCATATTTCTATCTACATTAGAAAAGATTCAATTGATAGACTTAAAAAAATAACAATAAAAGAAAAAGGACAGTGGCTGAGCTGGGACAAAATGGTTAAAAGTCTTAGTTATTTGTTCTTCCTGACACATTGTTTAGGCATAATGAAACAGGTGGAATTTGGGATACTGACTTCAAAGGCTCATACTTAAAAATATGTGTCTCTTATAGCAGTCTGAACTACCACAGCCCTCTTGTTTCTAATACTTAAGGTTTGTGAGGTATCAATGCCTTAGGTTTTAATCTTGTATGAGACTGATGACAGCAAAATCTAGAATAGAAAACATAATTTTTTATAAGATTTCAGAAATGAGCTTTTTGAAAGAGAAGTATCTATTTTCTTGAAAGAAGAAATGAAGCCTAACTGTTGTAGTTGCACATTTTGAATTCATGTTATTCAGAAAAGAATATCTTTATTAAGGAATAATCATTAATTGTAGAAAATACCTGTTAATCTTTTTTCTGTATGTGCAGAATGCTAAAATTCTGTAGAGCGTGGTTAATTATTCTTAACTGTTATGTGACTGAAGGACTCCACTGAAGAAGGATTATTCAATAAGAAGTTTAGGTGATATGCGTGTTTGGAACCAAAATTATGTGTTGATGTCCACAAAATGAAGTTTTCTGAAGTTGTGTGTAAAAGACAGGACAGTATGGTTCCTAAGCTTACTAAGGACTTCTATATCTGAGTATATATTAATAACTTTAGTAGTGTAGAATAACCATATCTGCCCCCTTGTTTTGAATCTTGTTCTGTGATTCCTCCAGAGTACTCCTTAAAATAAATTGGTCACAGCAGAACCATTTCTCTTGTACATCAGGAGACCCGCAATGTGATATCATTTACTCAAATCTTAAGTAACAACCTAATCATCAGATGTGGAGATGCAGATGCTAAACAACTTGTTGACTAAGGGAAAAGAGGCTGTGCTTTCGTGCCAGTAAGCAGATGTGCTCAATAGACCGGCTTATAAGTGCTGATGTAGAAACAGCTGTTAATGCTACCATCATCTTTAATATCATTCATTTCCCTCCACTTCCTTTGTTTTCCAAATATACATATGCTTGCTGTATATAGTTACACTGTGCTAGTCAGAGGGTGGAGAAGAGGGAGTGCATTTTAATACATAATAGGCAATCAGACCCTGATTCTGGGAGGCGGTGAGCACATTCAGCTCCTGCTGAAGCTAACTAAAGCAGTTCAAAAGGACTCCTACACTGTCAAGTTTGTAATAGCTTTAGCTAAAGTTGTAAATGGGACAAACTAGTTATTTCACTGGGAAAAAATATTACAAGGCTTTCAAATTCACCTCTTAAAATGCCCTCTTTTTTATCTTTCTAAAATTTCTTTTTTTTTTTTTCATTCATATTCTCCTCTCTTTCGTCCCCTCCCACATGATTTCTCATGGTGTTCTGTCCTGATACATGTTTTATGCGTTTCAAATAATCTATGCATCCGAAAGGCAGTTTTCCACGAATTGAAACAAATGATACTCTGAAGCACTTCACACAGCTTGCTTCACCTCCTTCCCATTACAAAAATATGGTTAGATCACATATCAGTAACTACTACACCTGCCATAGCTGACTTTTCAGTTCCAGAGGAAGTTCAGAATTCCTATAACTGAATTTGATCCTCAGAGGAAATAACAAGTGAAGGACTTGTCTCATATTATTAGCACTTGAGCATCAGGGGCCTCATCTAGAGTTCATTGAACTTGATGGAAACACTCCCACTGATATTAGTGTACTTTGAATTGGGTTAAAAGTGGATTTCAGTATTTTAAAATGGAGGAAATAAGGATTTATACATATATAAGGAGGGAGAGAGAGAGAATACGTAAAGTATAAGGTATTCTCTTATGTAAGAGTACCCCAGTAGATTAACACAACAAATGATGGAAAAAATAATCTCACACTATTTTTAATAACAATTTTCACTGAAATTAATTTTTATTATATATATATAATCATTAGCATACCAAATAATGAAATTTCTTATTTGATATTCTTTAACTAAATCAGATGTGAATTATTTGAAATCGTTAACAAGAAAACCCTCTTTTTTTTTTTTTTAATTTTCTTTCTTTTTAAAATTATCACCAGTTAGCTAGGTGATCTGAATTAAGAGGAGCTCACCAGACTGATCTCTTCCAATCCTTACCCAGAAGTTGGTGCCACTTACTTCTGATACTACCGCTGAAAGAATCATAGAATATCCCAAGTTGGAAAGGACACATGAGGATCACTGAGTCAAGGCCCTGGCTACACACAGGACCACACAAAATTCAAACAATATTTCTGAGAGTGTTGTCCAAACACTTCCTAAACTCAGGCAACTTTGGGCTATGACCACTGGCCTGTGGAGCATGTCCCACTGCCCATCACACTCTGGTACAGAACCTTTCCCTAATCCCCAGCTGCTCCCCCCTCTGACACAACTCCATGCTGTTCCCTCGGGTCCTGTTGCAGTCACCAGAGAGTGAAGCTTAAGCACTTAAAGCTCAGCACTTTACCCCTGCACTCCCTATGAAATCTGCAGCCACCTTCCTACAGCCTGCTCTGCTCTGGGCTGAACCAGCCTAGCAACCTCAGCTGCTCCTCATGTGTTCTCCTCTCTAGACCCATCTTCATAACCCTCCTTTGAGCTCTAATAGCTTTATGTCTTTCCTTCTATTTTTTTTTGAAACCACTCTTCATATATACTATTTTGTTTTTGTTCAAGGACATAAAAACATTCTGAGAATTGCTTAGATATTTAAAACTTCTCTCTAACACTGTTATTTCTTCTTGTGAAACAAAATTTTATGGGCCATTATTCCAGAAGGATGAAAATATTCTGCTGTACCAGGGTGAACCCAAAGCCTATTGATTTTTGCTGTTTGGATTGTGCCTGTGGTTGCATTTACTATACTTCTCTTCACCACTGTAGTCATGGCTTTTGCAAGAGAAACTTCATTGTCTTAAAAATAAACTAAAGTAAACAAACTGACATCTTAACTTCCCCCACATTGCTGTAAGTGATGTACTAATGCTGTAACCTTTCAAAGACTGTTTGCTTGGACACGTCTGATATGTGACCCTAGTACAATAATTCCTAATATCACAGCAGCCAGTAACAAATACCTTCCCCTTTACTCTCATTTCACTGTACATACCAGGTGCTTTTCTTCTAACGAGTTGACTAAAAGAAGGGATGTTCTGGACTTTAAGGCTCTTAACTAACCTGGAATCATTTTGTTCTTTCCCAAGTGACTAATTTTAACGGCTCTCATTGGCTTCAACAGGAACATAGAGGGTTTTTTTTAAAAAAAAAGCTATACCTTTCTTCCTTCCCACACACATACATAGAAATCACAATGCCATCTATCAATTCAGTTGCAGTAAAGTTTTAATATAAAATTCAAAGTGATATTAAAGGTTAAACACCACAGTGTTTCCTGGATGTATAAGACAGATTCAGCAAAACAGCATTCTTGTGGCTCTATTACTCATGTTGTACAATATGTCCTGCTGTGACTGTTCCTTGCTGTTTCTTTTAAAACTCTGAAACACATTCTGCTAAGCACAGCAGAGAATACACCGGCGTTGCAAGACTTCTTGCATTTTTTCCAAGAGAAATGTTGTGGATATTGTTTATTTTTCTATGGAACCCTCATATTATGTGTTGCATAGACACACATGTATCAGATTTTTTAGTAACATTAACTCTAAATGGATCAAATCCAACAGTCTTCCCTTCATTCACAAATAATGTTTTCAGTGACAGTATTATAAGCTGATTTGAAATCAGCCTTTAATCTGGTCGAATATACTTGACAGATGCTATGCACATCCCTTTTATTTTTTTCTTCTGACTATTGGAAAAGACTTCTTGTGGTTTGCAGAGCTGGTACGTTAGAACTGTGCAAATAATTTAGCTTTACTTTTTTTTTTTTTTTTCCCCATATATTTCTATACAGAGAATGGGAGGAGGGGAAATGAGTTTCAGCTGGAATAAAATCTTGGGGTTTAATGTGACTTCAAATGTACAGACACATTTTTAATTTTTCATGCCGTTAATTTATTTTACATTCTTATCTGAAATATTTGATTATTTTCTGATATTGATTCAGACTTATAACTGCTTTGCTGTCTGCCTTTGTGGGTGTTTATTTGTGTGAAAAAATGTGAATAAATGTAGTAGAATTAAGGATTATTCGACTAGGTTCATTTAAATGCACTTTTAACATAGACAGGGAAGCCATAAGTTTTGACTGTAAGAAATGCTCTTTCAAGCACTTCAACAAATTAGAAGGACTTTTACAGTGCTCCACTCAAAACCCATCAGTAGACAGAACCAAACAGGCTGAAAGCACTGAAAATTTTTCAGTGGAAGCTCCTCTCCAAAGTAATTAGCTTTGTTTAAAATGTAATTAAAAAAGCATTATAAGCAGCAGTGTGGACGTACACTGAGCTACCCAACAGCTGGGTTCTTCTGTCCAGTCCCTTGTGGGTTCAGTTGCGTCTCTGTTTCTCTATCTGTGGAATGACATTAATACATTTTTCAAGAGCATGTTGAATTCCCACTGTTTTCTAAGGGGCTCTGAGGTCTTCCCGTTGAGGGCATGACAATGATGCATATTGCAGCTGGGCCCGCAGCCTTCTTGCTGTAACTATTTTCCATCCTCTGCAGTCATTATTCTCACATCCCCAGGGCTCTCATCCCATCCCAGACTTGGTCTCTTGCTGCTCTGGGAGCCCTTGCTGCACTTTTAACCAAAAATACAGGACTGTACTACAGCTAGGAAGATGGTTATCAACCTTCAGTGACTCCATCTCTATTTCCTTGTTTTTCCTTTTTTCCACAAAGGTAAAAGTTTGGTTCCAGAACAGACGGATGAAGTGGAAGCGGGTAAAAGGAGGCCAGCAAGGGGCAGCAGCCCGGGAAAAGGAACTGGTGAATGTGAAAAAAGGCACACTGCTCCCCTCCGAGCTCTCTGGCATTGGGGCAGCTGGTCTCCAGCACACAGGGGACTCACTAGCGAATGACGACAGCCACGACAGTGATCACAGCTCTGAGCACGCACACTTATGATACACAGAGAGTGTCCCAGCTCCGTTCTCAGGAAAGATGCTTTGCTGGCAAGCCTTAAACAGGCATCGTTTACTTATGCAAGTGACTCTGGCAGTGATTTTTAAAGTTGTTATGGAAGATTCAGGCTTATTGTGTCTGCTTTTCTTGATTTTTAGATGGTTTACAGTAAGTGCCATGTCTTAAAGGTGCCTCAAGAGTGGAGAAGTGGAAGATGAACTTACTTTGAACATTCCAGATTTGTTTGTCATGTTTATGACAGCGGGCAGGTATTTTTGCTTTAGCTTGCACTGAAAATTACATTGCTCTCAACAGACGTTATATTCTGAAAACCACAGTGCCACAAAATCACTATCTAGTGGATAAGAAATGTATTTTAACTCTGTATATATTTACCTTACAGCATTTTCCTGTCTTCACTAATTTTAGCAATGCATTCATATTAGCTGATGGCAATAGTCACTCATGACAATAAATGGCTTTTTGTCTCTTTATTTTTGTTTTGTTTCGCCAAAGACATACAATACATGCAGATACTTTTGTTCAAGTAGAGAAAGTGTCTGCTAGGACACGTCCTTGTATGACAGACAAAACAAACGTTATGTTGCATTTACTATCAACTGCTGCTAATAGGGTATTATTAAACTTACCTAGCTCCTCAATTCTTCTTATCTTATAACTGCAAAAAAAAAAATGATTTTTAGGATCATAAGGATAGTCCAGTAACCTGCCAGAAAATTTTCATGCTCAGTGGAAACCCCAGAAAGGATTATTCACTTCTACTTTGTCATCACTGAGTACATTAATTAATACTGACTGCAGAAATGTCGCTTCATCTTCAGTTTAAAAAACAGAAGTAAGCTGGAAGTTATTATCAACTGCTTATGTTGGTAGGAATCAAAATATGAAAGTAACTCAGTATTGTGTCCCATGTGTAAAATAAGACACATTTTCTGTTATAAGCTTTTATGTACATACAGGCAAACACCAAAACTCAAAATTTAATGCAAACCATTGATTGTACTTTGTAAAGAAAAGTGTTTAATAAATAATCGTTTTTAAATATTTCTGGTCTCTCTACAGTGTTTTCATAGGAACCTTAAAGTGTTATTTTCTAAAAGTCCTAAGGAACTCTGACTTTTTTGGGTCTTTTGGAACTTCATCTGTGAACAACACAAAGCTAAGTTTTCAAATTTAGGCTTTTAATCTTGGATAAACTTTCCACCTTGATCCATTTGGGAAACTCTTTCCTTCAGCAGGAAAAAGGCATCTAGGCAGCTAGTGATGTCTTCAGCCAAAAACAACAAGAGTCTGTTCAACCATTTTTCCAGATCTAGAGTGAATATAAAGGGTTATTTTGTTGGACCTAGTTGAAATGTATTAAAATGAATAAATATCAGGAAAGGATGCACATTTACATCATAATGCCTTTATTTGATAGTGTTGTTCAGGGGAAAGATATTTAAATGTCCAAAAAACATAAAGGATGAATTCAGCTGGGTTCTACAATAGAAGATGCAGAGTGAAAGAGCAAGCAAGCAGGAAAATATGCACGTCCATGAGAGCATTCACTGAAGCTCTGCTATGTGGAGTAGTAGGGCATTATAAAAGTTAAATGCAATCAAGAGATCTGAGTCTGTTTTCCAAATCCTGGAGGTTTGATTTTTCTTGCACATTAATTGGTGTTGTGATCATTTTAGTTTAAAATATGTTTAATTTTAATTTAATTTAGTTTAATATACCTAAGCAATGGGTAATTCATTTCCTTGAAGACTTAAAAGCACTTTACTGATTCCAGGAGTTAAAGGGTTTTGTTATTTGTTTATTAGTTCTTTTTCAAATGCTTTTTTCATGTAAAATTGCTAAGTGTGTGAGGAGGATGGAGAAGTAATCCAACAACTTGCAAATACTTGATATTCTTCATTTGATGGCTAGATGGGAAAGTTTTTTTTGAATGGTTGTGGTGATTAACAAAATATGAAATAAAAAGTGACCCAAACTAAAACTAACTTGCTCCCTGGTAAAAGAAATACACATAAATTTTAAAATGAGAAAAACTTAGATTTAAAAGTTAAAAAAAAAAAAAAACCTTGAATTTTCAGATTCTACCTTCTTATAAAAACAATTTTATATGACCAGTTTTGCTACATAAGAGGTAAGAGAATATTATTATCTTTCAAATTGCCAAAATGCTTTTTCAGGCACACAGAACTGATTGTTGCCTTTCACATACTTTAAGACTGAACTTGAAAAGGGTTCCACCAGGTTTGAGATGACGCTTCACAGAACAAATGGAAATAGCTTATTTACATTAATTGAAATGTACCAGTGAAGTCTTCCTAGCCCAAGGCACTTGGAGAGATGTAGTATTATGTGATTTGATTGCAATACTTGCAGTGGGGAGGCAGCCTATATGTGTGATGGTGTCAAATGTGAGCTGCAAAAATCTCATTACAAGGTACATTTTCCATTTGAGGATAGTCTTTTTACATTTTCGTTGTTTAGCTGAATCTGTAGAGATATAAAGGACAAGGAGAGGGGAGAGAAACATGCAAATGGATGTAAAGTGCTAAGAAAATTTTTGTTTATATAAATTTATTTAAATAAATCTGTAAAGCAACAAATGTAACTTTACACCAGGGTGTGAGTGTGGGGGAAGACTAGCAAAATTGATTGCCTTCCATGTTTTAAAAGCAGTTAAGACTTTGAATGTGGCCATATGATGCTAACTGGATGTAGCAACATCTCAGATTATTTGAAGACTCCCGTTGGCTTGAAACAACTGTTTTGTGGGTACACCACTGCAAAGTGAAATATGGCGCAGAGATCTCACGTTGGCAGAAGTTGAAGGTACAGGTTCTAAGCACAGTGAGCTTCCTACCATGATCTTGAAGGAATTTACTTACAAGCACACCCCACAGAAATCCAGACATGGATCTTCCAGATTTCAGCTAGCTCATGTTCAAGCCGTGCACAGCAGCAGTGAACCCTCTGCTCTCTAACACTGTTTTTTGAGTAAGCATTTCTACTCAAGACTCATCAGTGCAGACAGGGTTAATGCTTCTTCTGAACACACCAATTATTTAAAAGCTAGTTTATGGAATCAACAAACTGATTGTGTTCCTGAAAGTAACGTTAAAGGCTTTTGAACTGTAACTTGAAATTTTGTTTTATACTCAATAGTTTATATCTGCCTGCAGACTAACAGAGGGCTCTTTCACCAATCCAGCCATACAGGATGGCTAAGAGTATACCATTTGACAGATGGGCACAGTCAACACCTGATATAGTATATTGCCAAGGCTGTGCAGGCACTTGGTAGAATTAAGTTTGATGAAAATTGGTTTACTTATTTTCATTAGTTCCTGTTATTAAATAGTGGCTGATCACTTCTATGTCTTATCATTGATGAATCCTACTTCTGAGGCTAATAACATATTTTATCTGCCCAGAGACCATTGATGCTCCACTGTCAGCATATCACTGAATCAGAGACAGAATGTGAATACGCAGAAAATCTGACTGTAAAAAGGCAGTGATCTCCAACAGTTTAATTTTTAACATGATAGATGATTGGAATTCATTTATTTCTACTGCCTCTGGAGTACAAGGCTATGTAGTCTTTGCAGGGTTTCCTTCTCTTTCTCTATGGCTGTTGACTTTTTATTTTGTCTTGTTTATTCATTGCTTTCAGGTTTATTTTGGCAATAGTTGTTTAAGAGGTGTGGTTAAAATAATACCATTGCAAACTAACTGGACTTTCTTAATTACGTATTCTAATCAGTTTGATCCAATGAAAACTCATTTTTTTAATGAAAAAATGTATCTTTTCTAAACCTCTTTTCATTGGATCAAAATTAGCAAAAAAATGAATAGTAAGGCGAGGCTCTATACCTATGTCTTTCCACCAAATGCCTGATTTGAAGGTAGCTTTAAGTTTCTTGCTTTCTTTAATGAAGACTCTGACTGCTGCAATAATATTATTTGTACAAATAAAAGAAAGTAAAATCGCATTAGGACATGCAATCTTAGTTGCTATGGGGAAACAAAGTTATATAAGTTAGGGACAAAAAGTCAGCTTGAGCCTTTGTTTAGAATTTCCTGGCTTCAGTCAATTTAAGCCTCTTGGATGAGCTTGTATTTAGCAGCGTACATGCAGTATATCAGATAATCTACAAGATTTAAGAAATTTTAGAACAATAACATAACCGATGACGTACTCTAATTTAGTATCAAGCAGTGTGTATTGGTTAAAAGGGAGAATTCTGTATACAACCTGATGTCTGTATTCATTCAAAAATGTCAGTGTACCTGATAGCCTGTAAAAAATGGGATAGGGCTTCACTGGTGTTGCATGCCATTACCTCATAAGAATTTACCGAAGCTCATTTGATTTTGTGAATTTCTATCCATTTTCATTTAAATTCCATAGTTTTTTGACATCATTTACAGCTGAAAGGTGCAGTGTGTGAATCAATTTCCATGTAATTTAAGGCCTCTGGCTGTTAGTCAGGGCCTCCATATGGCATAAAAGAGGTTATCACAGTTGCTTGTATAAACTGCAAATATATTAGAGGTTTCTGATTTCACAGTTTTTTATTACTTCTTCCCAAGTTGTGCTTGAAGATTTTTTAACCTTTTTTGTCCTTGTCTTGGCATCTGAACTGTCATAACTCCTATCTGTGGAACTCTGGTGATAAACTGCTTACATTCAGTTGAGAAAAAAATTATCTGAGCAGGCTACTTGCTTTGCATCGACAACTAGAGAAGAGCTGTGAATGAAGAGCTCATTAAATAATAATCATAGGAAAAATCATAGCTCCTTTATTTTTCACTGCTTTTAAGTAGACAGACTAGAAAGAGTTTTTTAAAAAGGGTAAGTTTTAAAGTACTTTTATTGAGTAAACAATGGAGAACTCAAGAAATTTGTACTGGTCAGCTGTTTCATTGACCTAGCAAATCTTTTGAGCTACTGATGTTCTACTAATGGCACTGTGGGCAGTTCATTCTGCGGTTGTTTTTGGTCGTATTTGGTCCTTGAGTGATTTCTATGATAACCTCTTCCAACTCTCAAGACCCTGAGTCTTTTGGAAACAAATGATTCATAATGAAGAATAAATAGGTGGTTCTTACAAAGGAAAAGTATGGTTGAGATACGATATATAAGAATATGAATAAGGACATTAAATAATAATAAAAATGGTATTCTGTTCAGAAGATTGATTTCTGTTGTTTCCATAATGGCTTTGTGTTTTTGTTCAGAAATAACATTATTTTATACATTTTTACCTATTATGTTTATTTCTATTAAAGTTATATATTTTAATTTAAATATTTAATTATGTCCAAGAAAAATAGCATTATTAGTTTTCCCTCAAGAGAAAGACAAAGTACTTTATTTCTAATTGCATTTTATCCATAAATTTTGAAAATTTATCGTCCACTATAAGAAAATATGAAAAAGGTTATTTTACATTCATAAACAACAAGTTTCAGGTTCACTCATCCTTCAAGCAAACATCATAATAATTGATTTCCTTAAGAATTTTCTTATATGAAAATATTATTTTTTTTTATTATACCTTTGTGCTGTAAATGTGTGCTTGTTTGATTTGTTTCAGTTCCGAAACAATATAAGGCAATGAAGATGGTAAATATCTATACAAGTGATACAAGAGACATATTCTCACCTTTAGCATCACAATGAATATATAGCCATTGTACATGTTTCTTATGTCTGCAGGGTTTTTAGAAATATGCCTATTCTGAATGCTTACTACATTATTTGCCAAGAAAGTCACATGCACAGCTGAGAAAATACTGAAATGGGCATTTTCCCAAATTAAAAATTTATCTTGAAAAGTGCCCTTAGAATATTTTATGCAGCCACCACAGAAATGCATTGAGGAGAGTAAGAACTACTGGGGGAGAAAAAGTTTGGAAGTAAGACACATTATAAATAATTTTATATATGCATTTCTATAAATCTTATGTGTATAATTATTCATCGAAATTGCATAAAAATGCACAATTTTTGTTCATAAATTTTACAAAATATAGTATATCTCGTCCTTTTCTAAAACCAGCATTTATGCATAAGCTATTTGATTCTGACAACTGATTATTATGAAAAGATCTCAGGATTCCTTTTATATAGAATATTTTTGCAAAAAAAAAAAAAGAGTAAAACTATTCCAAGGAAGTAAAGGACTTCACCTAAGCCCTATAGATGGGAATGGAAAGATTACGATGGATTTCACAGCAATTTGGATTTAGCCCAAGGTATACACAAAAGTTCATACAAATCAGTGAGCAGTCCAGGATTAAGACATTAGCCAATAATTTCCAAAGTGACTGTTGACTTTGTGCCTCCGTTATGACACACAGTATCCTGATTTCAACAAAGTTTTGAGTACCCAGTGAAAATTAAGTCCACTTTATAGAAATGTGAGTTGAGAACCCCATATTACTAGCCAGTTAAGAAAATTTTGTTCCTGGTTCTGACATGAGTTGTATAATATTGGATTTCTATAGCTGGCAAGTCATCACATTACATTATTAAATCATAGGTTTCATAACTAATAAAAAAGAAACTTGCTATGCTGCTTTCCTTCTACTGTAATTTGTAGCATTAGTAGATAAGAAAAATACATTATACAGAGGTAGATTTGAACAGATGTTACTGAATGGTTGTGGGGGGGGGTAAGGGTGTTGAGGAAGGTAAAACTTTCCTTCCACTCAGATGTCTGTCTTGAATTTCTCACAGTTTTTGCAGACAGTTTGGCTCACTTCCAACATACATCGTTGCCTGTCTGGTATGAAAAATGCCATCTGTGGTGTATGGAAGTTCTTTCTTTAAAAGTGGCCTGCTAATTATTGTTCAGGCAGGTGTTACTAAAGTGAAGTCAGGTGTCAAGCATGATATAACCTTCGAATTGCCTAAAATTGCACTGTTCTCATATGCTGTTCCTTCCCAAAAGAGTAGAGCAGAATATTAGAGAATTGAAAAGTTGGTTGATATGGGACTGAGATGACTTATGCAATGGTATACATTGTGGTCACTCAAAAACAGAAAGTTAAAGGATATGGGCTGAAGGAAGTGTGCACATTTTCCAAAATTAGTATCCTTCTATGCTGACTTGCTGTTCCTTCACGTTTTCAAATCAGTCTTGCAAAATGTTAAAAATCCTGATGCTCTCAGAAATTTCAGTCAGGGTAAAAGGTGGTGGAAAGGATTTCCTTCTGTGCTTTAATAGACCAGGAGAACTGTTTGTTGAAAAGAGAGGAGAACGATGGCTGTATTTTGTGAATGACACCTGCAAACTCTCACCTATATTCACTCTCCCATGCACTCACACTTTAAAGCTTTTTGAAGATTAATGGGATGATTAATGGGCCAGAATCAACACATGGGGACTGCAGGCAGGCATTCAACTGATCCAGCAGTCCCAGTTCCCAGGATAAGCACTACTGCTGCCACTCATTTACAATAGTTAGTCTGCTTCTTTGACTTCCTTACATGACATCAGTCCTCCCAACAGAAGATGAAAACTCACCACACTGAGCCAGATGTCTCTAGCAGATGAGTATTTTTAGGAGGCAAGGGATTGCCACTACAAATGCAAGGCTTCCTCTTTCCTATACAGTTTTCAGTAGGTCTTTTGAATAAACTGTCTTCTTACTCTTTGTAATCTGGGTATTCAGAATGAATAACAGTGCTAGCAGTTTAAAAAATGAGGATGAGGAAAATATAGGCACATTTGCTCCTTTTGACAGTAAGGCTTTGCACTGTTTACTCTATCAGTGATGAAAGTAATCCAACTTTTTCTGCAGCCTTATGCAGAACCCTTGACAAAATATTTACAGTAAATTGATATGACATTGAGATAAAGTGCACTCTTTTAAGTTAAAGCATATCTAACTGTTATATTTTTTATCAACTCTGAGACATCTGGATGATTTTGAACTACTAGTTTTCTATCACAAAGAGCAGTTCCACTTTCATAAAGACTTCCTCTTGTGTTTTCAATATCATGCTTAGCCTCTGACTTAGCATACTGCGATTATGAGATGTACACAAAGAACTGGCATGCAGCACTATTGAGATGATTTCCTTTCTGGCTCAGCCAGATTCCTCTTAAAAGTTATACCAACTCTTAAGAGACTAACAAAAGAAGAATTAAAGATTCAACAATAGCACAAAGATAAGCCTGATGAAGCTGAAGTTAGAACCTACTGAAATTAAAAGCAGACCTTATACAAATACATTTATTGAAACATACCAAAGACATTTCATTAAACAAAACAACACAACAACAAAACAAACAAACAAACAAACAAACAAACAACTACTTAGCCAAAGTGAATACCTATCAAAATCTTACTCACTAGATTGAGTTCTTCATGGAATTTGTGAAGCAGAAGCTTAGCTGAATACATTTTGATTAGAAAGGAAATCAAAGCCAAAATCTGCACAGAAATTGTTCCTGTGCTGTAACGTGTCAAAGGCTAAAATCAGTTAAATATCTCATCATCTGATGGATTAAATGTGGATGAAGCCACTTAAAACAATGAATGTTATATGAGATAATGATGTTTCAAGTATCAGTAAAGCAATAGTAAATTCTTCTGAGTAGCAACAATAAAATAATGTGTAGGCATTATATCTATTCTGACTGAAAAGAAAGAATGACAATGCATAAAAAAAGTCATCTTGGTTCTCACTCTAATATTCTCCAAGATGAACACACATATCCAAAGCTGGCATAAAGAATGAGATTTCTTTTACAAGTGATACTGCGATGCTTAGGGCAATCTGGGTTTTTTCTTTTTAAGGATATTTAAGATCCTTTTTTGTGTGTGTGTGCTTGTGAGCTATAAAATCAAGTGAAGGCTTAATGACATATCTGAGATGAAATCAAATAATTTATCTGAATTTAATTAACTTCACTCACTAAAACTCTTCATAGCTCATTTCTGCTACATCTATGCCAGTTTTTTTTTAAATATAGTTCTGGTACATCATCAACAAAATAAAACATTTACAAAGCAAAATTGAGACTTGTAAGTGTATATTAAAACCTTGGGTTTGTCTTCATTCTGTTGTAGTAGCTTTGGTATCTCTCATAGGTGTAAAACAGAAAGACAGCATTAGTAAGTACTGATGTGAACAGTGGAACAATTTGGAAATTCTTGTCCAGAATAGTCAAGGAAACTAATGTAGCAAGTATTGTAGCAAACAAGAAAAATCTGTTGGCTTCTGAAAAGTTAGTTTTTGAAGGCCCAAGATGTTTTTGTTATGATAATGGCAGTTAATTCAAGATTTCTGTGGAAGGAATTCAGGTAGGAATGTGTTTTACTGGACCAGAGCTATTGGATGTGTCAGATATCAACATTTTACACCCTAATTGCATACTTGCTAGCTCAGAACTACTTACCAAATGTTTCAGTTCAGATTCTAATTTTAGTTACAGTAATATAACACTGAAGCAAACATAGATCTGCATGTGATCACTATGTCTAGTTTCTATCAGAGGGAAACAAAACAAACAATAATAACAACAAAAATAGGGGGAAAAAAAGGGAAGAATACTCTAAGAAGCATTTTATCAAATGTTTTTCTTGCTTACTGCATAATAGTCAGTGTTTGTTCAAGTTTAACTGTAAAAAATTGAAAAAATATAAAGGTGAAAAACTATTAAGAGCTCTGCTGGAGGCAGAGCAACACATTCCTTTAGCTTTGCGACAGTGTTTGGATACCAAGGGCACTCCCGTATTCAGTGACACATGTCAGTGAGCTTGACTTTTATATTAATATTTTTCTCTGAATTCTGCAGAGTTGGTAGAGGAAAGTCTGTGTTTATTCTTGGTTTCCCTACTTCCCATCCTTCCTCTCACTGTTTTCCGCATCCAAAGTTTTTCCTCTCTGTGGACTGAAACAAAGGATTAATATTGTCACAGAAATGGCTCAAATATGTCAACAGCAGCTTTGCTGACTGAGAACTATGGTTTAAAACACAATCAATTTGCACCGAACTGGAGAGTCTCATGAGATCAATGTATTATGTTTTAAATAGATAAAATAATGTACTTTATAATTGCTTTATTCAGATAGACTATGCAGATTGTACTGGATTTCATAATCTTCTAAGAATGAGCATGCATTCCCCAGGTAACTCATCAGTCCCTCAAAAATTAGAGGATGATTCATGTCAAAATTATGGAGTCAATTCTTTGCAAATCTATTCTAAGCAGACAAAACTGACCCAGACGGTTGCATTTGGATTCAAGTAAATCTCATTTTTTAATCAATTTTCCACTATTTTGTCTCTTGCCAGAAATTCCCCATAAGCACTTACCACCTCCCAAAACACTACACATACAAATTTTACTCTTTTGATTAGGCTTTGGCTCAGATATTAAATCAGTAAGAGTTTCATGACAGGTAAACAACACAGAAAAGAAAACCTTACAGACATCTTGATCACAGCTGCTGTATGAATTACTCTGTACACTGGAAGGATTCCCCAAAACTAAATGTCAGGGAATACATTCCATACTTATGACATACAAATTTGAAGTCTATTTCATGCCCTGAACATAAAAAGAGATTAGAAACATTTATGAATATATGGAGACCTAAATTTTGGAAATAGAATGAAAGAGAAAAATAATGGCATTTAATAAGTGAATTTTGTATCAGATAGTCTTTTTTTTGTTTGTTTTGTTTTGTTTTTACCCCTGAAGTAATATGTATGAATAAATGAAATTTCTATTTCTATATTCATTCATATTGATGAGATATAAAACAGGCAGAAAGAAAACAGCAAAAAGGCTTTTGCTATGGTGAGTTGTGGAATATATATTTTTTGTAACTTGGTTGACAATATTCCAGTACTTCATTTTAATCAAATAACTTTTAGAGTTTTTCTTGCCATTCATAATACATTAAAAAGTCTCGAGCATGAATTAAGTTTTAAGCTTGCAAATTGGAAAGCACTCAAAGATTAAAACATTTTGTCTTTATGTTTAACGTACAGTTCCAGAGCTTATGGTAGTATCTAATTGCCTTACCATATGCTACCTTTTCCTGAGAACTTCAGCTAAGTATCTGCTCTAGTTTTCCAATAACCTAAAAACATGGTAATTCTATTGAGCTTGACTTTCCTTTATTTTCCTTTCTTTTGGTTTTCTTTTGTTTTTGACAGCACTATCTTTATTATAGTAGTTATTTACAAATATTGGTTTATTATGTCTTTATCTGGTTTTAAAATTTCCACAGTTTGAATTTCAACTTTATTTGCTTTCAGAAAATTCTAGGACCTTTTGGAGCCAACAGCTATCATCTGAGAGGGAGATTTAATTAAAAAGGATTTGCAACACCTGTCTTGAATGTTGATTAGGAAAAAAACTATCTAGTTCAATAGAAGGACAGTTAGCTCATTTGGTAGTTGAGAGGTGGAGTATGAAGAGTATGCTGCAAATGTTTCAGGTAATATGGAATTGTGTGGTAGTGTATAGTGTCCCCAGTTCATGATTAGTGATTTACCTGCAGTGTAATTGGAGCAGGTGGATGTTGTCTGCTTGTAGGTTTGGGCTGTGAGGAGCGTTTGGTGTTTCTTGGAAGTGAGAGGTGTTTGTTTTGATGGAGGTGCTCAGGCACTGAGTAAAGGAGCAGTGGGAGGAAGTGTTGAGGAAGAGTCATTAAGAGTGACTAGAAGTAATGGACAAGTCTTCTTAGAGACCCTTGGGCAGTGTGAAAACCAGCTGTGGGCTGTAAGGTTGGATAGGTGATGGATTCTATGGATGGAGAGGCTACCAGCTTGTGACTTTAGGCAAAATGAGGGAGGTTCCTTTTTGCCATCAGACTTGAATTCATTGCATTGATTCACTGTCTAAAAGGCAAGGAAATAAAGCAATCTCTGCTAAAGGGCAGTATGGAGAAGGTGAGCTAGAGCTGTGAACTACTAGCCCATGAGTGGCAGTAGCAGCAGTCTCCCTTCTGTGGGACAGTGGGGTGTCCATCTCCCCCTAGGTAGCTGGCGCTGGAGAATTGCTGTCTACCAGAGGCAATTTTGCTAGAAGAAAATAAAAAGGGATTTACATCTTTCTAAGTAACTGTTTTATTAAAACTTGTTAATTGTGCTCAGCGTTTGTAACTCATCATAGTTTATTTAAGGGAGTCCTCCACAGAGAAGAATCTCTCTCTCAAGCAAGAGCTAGTGATTTGAAGGATAGGAAGGAACAGAAACTACTTGATTTTCCTAAGGAAAATAATTTATACTCTGTTTCTAATGATAAAGAAAAATAGTTATTTAATGCCACATGGTGCTTGAGCATCACAAGTTTGAAAATTTCACCCAGTGATTTTCTTAAGCATATCTTCTGCTGACAGCTCTCTTTCTGTTGAAATTCAAAGATCTATATGCAAAATCTTTATATTTCTTCAGTACTGCTCTTTACACTAAAAATGTCAGTGTTCTTACTAGTCTTGCTTGAAAGGTGGTATTCCCCATACTTAACTCAGGAATGACCCAAATGGATCCTGCCTGCACACATGAAGTGTTAGTGTGTACCATAACTAATTTGTTGAGATGTTTCATAATTTCAGATCCATCTGGTGTTTGATACACATGCTCCTAATTTAAAAACACAAAAGAAATTATTCTGGTTATAGCAAATAATCAGTTATTATCAACAGTCAGATAATGCAAAGACTTACTAGGTAAGTTACTACACGTCTAAAAATAGTTCTGATGTGGATCTAAAGTTGTGTGTTGTATAATGCTGAGATACCATGCAGCAACTTGACTCTTGGTGTTCCTAATAAACTAAACTAAAAAGATTGTTCAGGAATAAAAGTGTGAGAAGTTTTATAGCAGAGCATGCCAAATAAAATCTGGAAACACCCTCAACAGGTGGGCAGGCTGTTCTTCTAAAGTTATTTGATAGGCTTGCCTTGAAGATGGAATTTATTTTTCCAGCAACTCCCATCCCATCCTCTCTCCCACCAAAAAAACAAAACATATTTCTTCAAGGAGGGAACAAAAGGTTAAAGTATTTCAAGAGAAGAAAATGCTGGAAAAATATAATAAGGAAAAAAAAAAAAAAAACACCTTAAAAATAAGCTCCTGCCTTGTTCCTCAGACTGAGTATCATGATGACTGCTTCCTGACTCATGAGGCAGCTGTGCCCGTACCAGAACTGGCCATGAATGAATCAGATGGTGTGGGGCTGTGCATGGTTTAAAAGCAACAGGTTGTGCAGAGACAAGCAGCACAAGAAGCCAGTTTTGGGCAACACCAATTCTGACCTAATTGAGAGTTCACCAGTTATGTACATTTATAGCTGAGCACCTGATGGACAGCCAGGAAATGAGCCACGTAGATTAGCAATCATTTTAGTCAGACTGCATGCCTGTGTACTGAAACATCTTCTTACAGAGTTTGGGCATGAGATACTGAGATGTGCCTGATGTACTCAAGTTCCCAAGCTTTCCTCAGCAGGGCAGAGTCTAGATTACCATGTCTTCCTGATCATCTTTTCCATGTGTATGTCTCTTGACTTCAGTTCATAAAAAACTTAAGCAAATTTCAGCTTTTTGTTTTGTTGGGCTGTTTTCTGCTGATGAAGCATGCTGAAATGGCTCGGTTCAGTGTCTAGTGACCACCCCAGCTTACACAAGGGAAGCAGTGAGAGTGTACAATGTGCAGCTGGAAGTGGGGGAGGGCTGAAACCACTGCTTAGGCTCCCTTGGGAACCTCTTGCTGTTACAGCACTCTTCAAGAAGGTTAACATGCAAACAGATTAGAGTGTTTTCTGCTTGTAACTGGCTCCTAAAAATTAGAGTTTCAGAATGAACTTCACTTCTCATATTCCTTGAAGTCAGCATAGCATCTGCATTAGAGTTTTCTATCTCTGTCTCCCTGTTGTGTTTTTTGTTGTTGTTATTGTTGTTTTTGTATTTTGGTGGTAGTGATTTTTTTGTTATTGTCATTATTTGTTTTTGTTTTTTGTTGGTGGTGTGGTTGATTTTTTTTTTTCTAATAGTAACTGAGCAACTGAGGTTTTGCTGATTGAAGAATAATAGAAATATAAGCATAAGTGTCAATTTTCATGCTACTCACTTCATCTTATTAGGGTGGGCCGTGATCTTCAGACCCTATATTTCTCATTATTCTGCCTTGTCTAGCTTTCTGCGTTGAAATAAATTCTATAAAGTCTGGTCTCCAGGACAACCTTCCTTCTGCAGCTCTCAGGCACAGTTACGTACACTCCTTAATAAGACCACTGCCTTTTCATCCCATGCTACATGTTCTATCTACTATGCTTCATGAGCTATACCCTTCCATCTTTCTTGCAACATGGCTGTCCTTTGTGCATCCAAGAACAGTACCATCTTTCTTTGCAGAAGATGACCCATGATCTGGTCTGTGTGTCAGCTAGAACAGGAAGTACAAGAGAATGTTTCTTTCCTGTTCAGCCAAAACCTATCTTTAAAACCTGGTGTGCAACATACATAGGTATGTGAACAGGCAAATAACAGAAAAAACTTCCATCCTACTAGAAACTGGTTTTCCAGGAAGAAAACAGAAAAGGATAGCTACAAAAAAGGCAGTTACTAAACTGATGTAAAGGAAGTGCCAACTGTTTGGATGTAGCTGCATGCTGACATGATAACCTGCATTTGGCAAATGCACAGGAGACAGTGATTCCAGGAGCTGCTCAGCTGATCTAATAATTTGCTGCTGCAGAAATGAAGTCTTCTTTCCACACCATCCCAGTCTCTGATTTGTGATGCTGTGATCCTATCTTCTGTGTCCTGGTCTTTCATGAGCCATATTAGTTCACTTGAGCAGTAATGAAGTATGTGTGTATACATGTATACACATACATATGTGTGCACATGTTTTCTGGACTAGTTTATTGCAAAGTGACTTTGTGAGTTGGATCAACAAATGTGGAATCCTGACACTGTTGGTGCCAGGGGAAGATGAGAGGTGGAAGAGATTAACCCTGTTAAAAGTGAGAAAGGGGATGGCAGTGCTTCCACTTTTTCAACAGAAAATCAGAAAATCAGCAGCTGACCCAGTAAATGAGGAATAGCAGTCTAAGGTGCAATTGATTCCAATGGTCATTGTACTTGGGAATAGAGGAAGGAAGATAAATTTTAAGGACGATAGCAACAATTCTGTTATCTGAAAGAGAAAGGTGAAAGATACCAGGCACATCACTGTTTAAAATAAATCTTGCAGAAGGATCATGAACAGAGAAACATAGAGGATGAAGTTCCAAGTTTAGTATCACAGAGGGTCTATTACTTTCCTTGGATATCTTGGCAACCCTTGAATGAAATGAACGATTAACTGAGAATAGTCATATCTGAGTGCTGTTCTATAGTTAGCAGTCCTTCATAGAAGAAATAGAAAAGAGTTTGCAACTAGTGGCTAATTGCATGGCATTAGGATGACCACTGTGCAGCATATCCTTGTCTCCGGGATTCTGAAGTCAGTAATACTGTTACTAGGAACTGGAAATTAATAAATATAGCTCATTTAATATGAACAAATAACTTGACTATTTTTAAAAGTTACCATACAAAGTAGCATTTATCACTTGGAAATACATTTGAAATATTTTGTAATACCAGATTTGTAACAATGCTGATGTATCTAGTAATCTCCTAATGACATTCATTGGCAAGCTTTAATATAGGTACTAATTACTTGGAGTAAATACTTGGAGCACAGACATGAGAAAATTCTATGTACATGATATACTTACATCAACTCTTTCTTCACACAAAGATATCAGTACATAAATAAAGTACACTAAACCCAGCCCTGCTCTGGATGTGATTCAGGTTGCTGTGAATGACTGCCAAGGCAGAATATATCACCCATCCCAATTTCAACCTGCCCTAATTCCCTTTACGAGTTTATTATTTAGTGCTGGTTTAGTGCTCAGAGAGACCCAAACAGGAAGTGTCTGGGCGTTCTCAGTTCGTGAAGTGGGTGGGATGGAGTTCTTTGGAGAAAACAAAATATGATCCACCTACAGACAGCATTAGGCCAGCTCCCCAATTTCCTCTAAGTAGAACAGAGGCTTTTGTTGCCTTGGTTACTGGAATGATCTGCCCGTCAACAGCAGAATCCCAGTCTCCAGACAGAACATCCTTCTGCATTCTGATGGCAGCATAGGATATGACTGTTGAGGAAAGGAAAACAAACAAACAAACAAAAAAAGCCGCACAACACTATTAACTGTTTTTTGTTTTGTTTTGTCAGCTCCTTGCTAAGGAGGTTGTGCGAGGTCAGTGAATGAAGGGGACATTGTTTAGTGGATGGTTAGACCTTTCACTAAAGCAACATTCCTGGATGTTTAATTTTCCATTCTTTTCTTAACAAAGAGAAGAGTGAGCACTGGAAACTGCATGCCAAATTTCGGTGCTTAGAGAACATCAGCGACATTTGTACAGCCAGATTACTGACGTCTGTCTAAACATTGTTCTTCTCACTAGAGGTGTAGCTGTTTTATTGCTATCATCTATTCTTAAGTACAGAAGCTAGAAAACACAACCATCTGCTTTCTCTGTGAGGTATAATCAAATCCAAATGATTTCTTCTATTTTCAAATGCAAGAATTTCAGTGTGTTGATACTTGAGTGACAGTTTACACTGAAAAGGGGATCCAAAATAATTTAAAAAGCGTTGAGTCCCAGAAAACTGTTGGTTTCTCTTCTTTCCCAGAAGGGAGTAATATGAAGTAGTGGTTCCATTGTACTTCAATTATCTCCAGCAGCCCTGGTAATTGTTCTTTTCACAGCAGAACAATCCCCAGATACTGATAAATTTTATTATTTTTATTTTTATTCTTTTTTAATGGGGTTAAAGTAGTAATGGTCATTGTATCTCTGTGAGATGCTAGTGGAACAAGATAAATCACAGAATTGTAGGGGTTGGAAGGGACCTCTAGAGATCATTTAGTCCAAACCCCCCTCCCAAAGCAGGTTCTCTAGACCAGGTTGCTCAGGTAGGCATCCAGATGGGTCTTGAACATCTCCAGAGAAGGAGACTCCGCCACCTCTCTGGGCAGAAATACCTAGGGTAACCTAAATGAAAAGGCATTTTTTATCATACGACTTCACTTGTGAGAACTTTTGACGCACTGAAAATCTACCTAGAAAGAAAAGTGTAATTTGGGGTGAATTTGAAAGTTTTCTTTAGATGAATTGGGGTTTTAGAATAACTAGAAATAGTTTTATAAGAATCTCAAGCAGCCATTAATCAACATTTGAGTTCAGAACACTAGGATGTACTTTCAAAGAATTTTACTATATTTGTTTATCAGTATTACAAACATCATTTTACTAACATAAACTATGCACATTAAGAGAATGCCCAAATACAGCTTATGGTTTATTTTTAACTGCTTGTGGTCTGTTCAGCTTAACATAAAGTATTTCCAGTTGATTGTTACTATTGTATGAAGTACTATTGTGCTGTTACACTGTTAAAATTGCAAGATACTGTTGAAAAAACCCCAACTGTTCAAACTGAGGGATATGTTTTACCAGGCAGAGTGGTGATGGGTTATAACTAATGGTTATAAAGGCCTTTTCCAGCCTTAATGACTCTATGGTTCTATAACTATATGATTTCAAATATCATAGGTGCATTACTTTAATTATTCTAATATCAATTTCTACACTTCTTTTCCTAAACAGAAAAATTCAGCTCACAGTACCTGTCACAATTCCTTTCAAAAAAAATAAAAGAGTTATCTCCAGGTAGACATTTTTTTCCTAATAAATAGCAGCGTGTGTGCTGAGATCATTGATGGAAGACCTTACAGCCCATTTCTTCTGCAAAGACTGTAAGTGGAACTGAACATTTGTGAGAAAGGGAGAGTTGGGACATTGTGCTATTTTATTTCTGGTGAATCTATTTTATCACAAAGGTTATGACTTTTACTACTGCCAATCATATGAAGATTGATTGACATATGAAGATTGATTTAGTGGGGAAATGCATGTTCCTGAGGTTCTGTTCAACAGCCTAATGTACAAAGGCCGTTCTTATTCCAGTCACTGTAAGACTTCTACAGTAAATTAGAATACATTTGTTTTCATTGTTTCTTCCTTCTAAAGGAAGCCATGATAGGTGGCTTCTAGAGACTGCTTTCAGCGTAATCATATTAATCTGGGCTATATAAAATTGAGCTGTGATAAGCCCTTCTTATAACTGAAAAATAAAAGCTTTGCACAGAAGGAGTGCTTGAGTGGCCAGAGCAACTGTCAGAAGAACTGCCAGGGACACCTCACCCTGTTTCTTGAAAACACAGAATCACAGAATGGCTTTGGATGGAAGGGACCTCAAAGATAACCTAGTCCCAACTCGCTGAGTGGGCAGGGCTGCCATCCAGGGCTGCTCAGGTTGTCCAGGGCCCCATCCAGCGGGCCCTATAACTATTAGGCCATGTAAAAAGCTGCTTCCTTTCCTGCTTACAAGCTCCCTTCAAATGCAGGAAGGTCGCTACCTAACGACACTGAAAAATAACAAGGAAAAAAAAATCTACACGGCAGCACGATTCCGAAAGGAGCAGGCAGCCTCTCCTCAGCGTCAACGGGAAACGAACCGAGGCCGCGGGGGCGGGCTGCGGACCAGAGCGGGCGCGGCCGCGGTGCCCCCCCCCCCCTGCAGCGGTCGCCGGGAGGGCCCCGCCATCGGTACACCTGCGGCGGCCTCAGAGCCGGGTCGGCACGGCGCGGAGCGGCGGAACCATGGGCACCACGGCGGGGCAGCAGCTCCGAGCTCTCTTCTACGTGCTGCCGCCCGGGGAGAGCTCCTTCCGCACGCTGGAGGAGGTGCCCGACTACGTAGAGAAGGTGAGAGTTCCCCGTCCCCTCCTCTTTCCCGGCAGCATCCTTTGCCGACCCCTCCGCCCACGCTGAGCCCTGGCACCACCTGCCTTTTTTGCTAAGGATCGGGGAAGATGTTTGTGGAAAAGGGTGCCCAAATTAAGATGAAATATCTTGTCTTTCACTGTCTGCAAGCTGCCTGTACTCTTTTAATACATTATAAATGAAGGCTTGGATGCTTACTCCTGATAGCAACTGATGATAGTTTTCAGAGGAGCACCCCGCATCTGAGCATTGTGAGTGCTGTTCAAATAGGCAGTGCTGAGTAAAGCAGAAAACACGATATCTTCTTAGGCTATTCAGGCCAAGATTCTACCTTTGCAGATCTTAACACAAACAAAATGTCAGGTCTCCTTGTGCCCTAGAAGTTAGTACCACTAACTCAAAGGAAAACAAAACAAAAAACAACAACAACAAAAAACAAAAATAATAATAATAACACCCCCATAAACCAAACAGTATTTGAAAGTAAGAAAAAACAAACACAAAGGTTGTTTAAGAGAATGAGAACAAATATTTGTCTTGGGACAGTGCTGTCTCTTAAAGCTCAGAGGCAGGAGTACAGAGGTCAGGTTTGAGAGCTCCCTTGGCAGCAGTGTGTCCCTTTCTTCCCTCCCACTCCACCGGCATATCTGCTTTCATGGAGGTACCTTTGCTCCCTTCTGCCCTACTGATTGCACATATCTGTCATGGCACATATCTTGAACTGCCGTGCAGCAGCTGCTATTGGGCTGTAGTGGAGGTGTTACGGGGACGTGCAGCACTGTCAGCAGCTTACCAGGAATCTCAGCATTCAGCAACCCACCACTGATGGTGGCTATCAGCAAACATTGTCCCTTTGGACAGGGTAAACAGACAGCTGCTGCTGCAAACCTAACCTGTGTATTCAGTGTCAGGTTGACGGACTGCTTTCCTCGGAGGTGTTGTGCAACTAAGCTATCACATGGTAGTCAAGGAGATCTGTCAAGAACCTGACAGTTTTGCCTAGTCAGCTGATTGCTTCCTCTAGTTCTACTTATTGCCTTTCCACATCTCTTTTACTGTTCCCACATTTTCAGCTGTGTCAAACATTTTCTTGCCAGCACCATCCCTAAGCATCCCTGGTCTTCCTTCTCCCATAGAATCTTGTGCCATATTCTGCTCAGAACTTATACTAACTCTTGATTTCTGGTACAGAGTGTGCAGCTATGAATATTTTCAGAAGAATTCCTAATTAGCATTATAGAAATGCCTGCAGGTTTCTGCTGTTCTACGGCTCCCCTTATGATAAGTTTATGAGGGAATATGTATTGAGCAAAAAACACACTACAGAAGGTTTCTCAGTATAGTTATACTTGTAATTGCCATTTTGGTATAGATTTAGCAGGAAGCCCTCTTGGTGTATTTGTTGACAGTATAATTCTGTTGTGTGCAAAAGACTTATGGTAGTCCAACTATCTCAGCTCCATAGCCTTGGTCTGAGCTTAGCAGTGTTTAGAATTTCTTCTGGCTGTATCTCTGTCGGTAGAAGTAACTTCTCTTTCCATCTCTATCTGCTTGTCACTGTGTTGAGCTGGTAATAAATGAAAGCCTCAGGTCACATAACTCATGCTCTTAAAATTAGTGGTGACGATGATTATGTGAAAAAAGCTACTGGTTAAATCAGGAGTTAGCAACTTCTAACTTTTTTATTATTTTCTCTGAGCTACTCTTCAGATGCGAGATTTAGATCTTGGCTGTATAGTCTGTCATGTACCAAATGATGTTCTTGGCTCTTTAGACTACATGACACCAGCACCTTTTGTCACTGGGCGGGTGAAGAAAGTTCAAGCTCATTCAACTAGCCTTTTTTATTGATGTGCAAAACAGAGCACTTCTGGTGATTGACAAAACATGCATTTTGTAGGAGCAGCTCCTTCGGGCTTGTGTTGTTACATCTATGAAGCAAATGACAGAAATGGTGAAGCAGCTCTGATTTTGAAAATCAAATAGACTAACCTAAATTGTTCAATGCACTTTCTCATTGTGGTTATATTTCTTCAATTTTCAGAGGAAGAGAGGCTTATTTTCTCTGCACTGTGCTCTGTTTCTTGGCATAGCTGTATGTGAAGGCCCCAGGTACCATTCAAAACATAGGCAGATCAGTTACCAAAGACCTATGAGCAAAGCTCTGCAGCAGAGACATGGAAAAATAACCCTTCCAGCTGGTCTCCAAAACTCTGTGAAAAGGAGTCCAAATTCTGTACCGCAGTTATGGTGTTTATTTTTATTTGAGATTTTGTCATGTGGACTTGGAGGGCCTTGATTTTCTCTTAGTTTAAAAAAGTGAAGAGGAATTACAAGTCAGTTGTATTTCCCCAGGTTAGAAGACTCTGACTCCAGCAATGGATACCAGTGCTTACTTTGTCTTTTCGCAAGCATCCTCTGCTATGGCTCTAAGAATATACTTTGCATGCTCTGTTTCTTGGATTCTCTCACACTTAGTAGATGAGCTGAGGGAATCCTTTTTGTTCATTATTTTCATGAACAGAAGCAATTTCACTTTGCTTCTTGTTACATTCTGGAATTATCACTTATGCTCAGCAAAGATGTTTCTGTAGTCAGAACTCAGAGGAGAGTGTACCGGTTCCTTCTGCTGAGAGACCCAAAATTGAAACATTAAACTTAGTAATTACTATTTTTCTTTTCTATTTACTCTCTATTTTGTAAAGCCTAAAGATTAAGTTCACATTTACACTCAATTCACATTTTTAGTCTCTGCTTCTAAATAATGAGGCACAGAACCTGCTTATTTAGTTCTATGTGAAAGATGAGATTCTTATATTAGGAGGACCTGGGACTTTGAGAAAACAAACTGTTTAAAGCCTTGCAATAAAATGGTGAATTTATGCTGAGTTTCAACTAAGAGTATTATTTTTTTGCAACTGTATGAAGTAAAAATTGGTTTAAAATGGTCTTTCACATTCTCTAAGTATTAGTTACTTGTAAGGGAAACTTTCTTACTCAATGTAAGACTTTCAATTTATGGCTCAGTTACTCACAAAACCCACAAAAACTAATGTAAATCCCCATTAAGCATTTCTGGTGATGGATGAAGAGAAAGAAACTGGAAACAGAGTAAAATATTTATAGATCAGAAGATAGCAAAATGGGCCAGCTGCTGTCTCTGACCCAGGAGTCAAACAGTGGCTATTGCTTAATGTTGTGCCAGTTTGCTTGCAGAGGCAATGCTAAAAATTTTGCCAGAACTACCTATCCTCCTCAGGTTCCTTAAATGTCTTTATTGCTGTTATAAATAAGAAAAGAATTAAAAAAATAAAAAGCAAACAACAACAAAAACTACCAAGTCAACAACCAATCAAAAAGAATACTAACCAAGTTAAAAAAAATAAATGCTTAGGCCACTTAAAATTATTGTCTGTTTTATTGTCTACCTCCTTTTTTTCCTGTTTTAATTGTTACTCTTCTGCTGTCCACCTTTTCCTTTTATTTATATGACTTCTAACTTGCTGAGATCCTGACCTGTGAAAATAACTATTAGGTATTTTATTTATAGAAATGGTACATATTAGTCTCAACACAGTTGATCACTTTGATCTCCTTTGAACAGCACCTAATGTAGATGAGTGGGAGAGAGGTAGTAATTTCTTAGATACCAAGAGGTATGTCATAAATTTTACAAGCTCCTTGATGGGCAGGGGCTTAAGACTGCCTGAATGTTTCTTTATCCTTTTCACTATGACACTCCCTATTTGTGAGTCAAAAAGTGCTGTCAAATCTTGGCTGCCTCACAGCTTCACAGTGGGAAGAAAATATTTAATGAAATCAATGGGAAAGAAGTTGTATTAGTATAAAGTCAAGTATGTTAACCATTTCAGAAGTTACTAGGTAAAGTGCTGCACAGAATATAACCAGCATATATTTCTTATGCACTACTTCCATTTCATGAATAAAGAATTCCAGTTATTCTGCTCTGAGTCCATTCAATTTGCAGTGGAGCTTCTGCTGCTCTGTATCTGTAACTTCAAACCTGCCTATAGTCTATGCTAGAGCCTATGCTCTTAATATCGTGGTCGAATATTTCTTAGTTCTTCTTACTAAGACCATTTTTATCTCTTACGTTAGAGATCTGTTGTTTAGATAGAGCAACTAAAAGAAAAAAAACACAACTATTAACAACCTTATCTGCCTAGAAATGAAGGAATTAAAACAGAACAAGAACTATTTATATTTTTTCTAGAATGCTCCATTGATTTCAAATGGAGGGTAGTTTTTTAATCATTTCAAATATCAGAAGATATACCACACTGTTTTTGCTGGGAACTGTTTAGGCTTTAACTTAGGTTTTCCTTTGCTTTCAGAGGTTTTATATCACCAGCTAGTGTGTATCCCGAAGAGGCCTTTAGATATCTAAAATGCAAGCTAGGCATCTAAATTAAAAAGTGCCATGTTGATATTAATCTCCGTTCATCTGTTATTGTAACCTAACCCTGAGCTGCTGCAGTTTATGAACTTTCACATTTCCTAGACACTATAAATCTCTTGCTGCTTGCATGGTTTGAATCATCCCATTCTTTTTCGACTGAGCAATCTGGTCTATATCCATCTTAGTCTCTTTGGTGTTCCAGCCTGGTAGGAATTCCTGGATCATGTCTCACTTGGCAACAAAAATGAGCACCCTCCACAATGCAGTGGCATTTGCAGAAGCACTGTGCTTCTTCCATGAGGATACAGTATAGTCACAGGCACTATGGAGTTTCAGTGTGTGGGTACACATGTTTGCAGTTCACTAGAAGGGGGTAGTGATAGAAGACTAAGGGGGACATGACTGACAATATGCTGCTTCCAATTACTGGTGGGATAAAGAACTCATTACTGTTGCATTTCTGTATCCTTTAAAAACATGGTGGGAATTTTATGCCTTAATACCACAGAAATGGTGACCTAAATTTTCCTACAGAGTGTGATGATTTAAGAAAAGTTCATGTGCACAAAGATCTGATGGAAAGAAAATTGTTGCTCCCTATTTTCATTGCCACATGTACTTTAGTGGTGGTGATGGTGGCTGGTGGGGGCTGGTCACTGCCTCCTCATCACTTTTTCCTCCTGTGAACTACAAGGACTATTAGGACTTCAGAATCAGTCAAAACAAAACAAAACTAAACTAACAAAAAACGCTGAGTGCATGTTCTCTGCCAATTACTTCTGATTAATCTTTTTTCATTCTTCAGGATGCTTGTGAAAATTCAAAAAGATCTGTAGCAATCTGTTTGCACTGATAAAGCATGGTATTGTCACATTAATGTTGCCAATGCTATTACTAATTATGCCCGTACTTTACTCTACTGGGTACAGTTTTTGTGTATTTTCAATTTGCCCATTGATCTGAGATTCAAGATATGCAGTCTGAGTTAATTCCTAGACTGAAGCAATGTTGTGACTGAAAAATGCTTGTCTCACACAATATTACAGTTTTCTTCTGGAAGGCAGAAAATGATTGGACAGCTAGTGCAACACAAAAGAAAAAAGGGTGCATTGCATCATTGCTAGCTGATCTGTAAAGAGAACGGTTAAGTTCTAGATTGGAAGGGGCTTCATACTTAATTAACGTAGCTCTGGTGAAAAATGCATACAGAAGAGCTGTTACTGTCTGCAGTAAAAAAGCATGGCAACAGATATGCCAAGTATAACAAAACTCACATTAATGTCTCTTTAGACGGTGTTTTTGGATGCCAGATTCAGTGACTGACACTTTCAAAAAACACATAACAAATTGAAAGCCAATTCTGTTTTACCTTGGGGTTAGAGGAGTCCACTAATGTTGCTGCTATCACTGATTTACTCAAATATGAGAAATACGTCTGGACTTTTGTATTTTGTTTTGTTGCTGTTTAATAACTTATGAGCAGATGATTTTAAATAATATTGCATGGGGTTAGTGCATTGGATTTATCCTGGTTGTACATATGAAATGACAGCTTAGTGGGTTGTACCTGTTTATAAAATCCATGAGGAGTATTACTGTTTATCAGGGTGCAGTAGTAGCTAGAAAGATGACAGCCAACCTGTAGTGGAAATGCTAGGTCACAGCTTGAACCAGTAATTGAGCACCTTGTAAGAAGGCAGGACCACCCATGCAAGCTCAGCTGCAAGCAATGCACCTTAGTGACTGGAAGGGCTGAAGGCAGGATCCATCCCTTCCCACACCTCATTTAAGGGTCGGCGGTGAAGGTGGAGGTGAAGGTGTCTTATTTGGAGATATTTGCCTACTTGAGAGTTTTACAGGCCTTCTGAAGGTGAGCAGTTTGTTTTTACTATTTCTGTACCCGTTGTTGTTGTGTTTGAGTAGATCCTCACTCTTCACGGCCTGAGGCTTTGCTGCTCTGCTGCACTTTCCATTGTGTTACACAATCTGTGAAGTATTTGGCGACATAAGCTGCTTTTTGAATGTAGAGTGGCTTGGTTTGGAAGGGACCTTAAAAACCCAATGTGGTAGCTGTAGGCCACCTGCTGGATCAGGCTGTTCAGGGCCCTTTCCAACCTGGTCCTGAATGCTTCCAGGAATGCCTATTTTTTCTGGGTACCAGTTCCAGAGCCTTCACCTTCTGAGTAAAAAGCTTCTTTCTGAGGACCCTGAGAAGAGGTATCTAATCTTACTTGTCAAGTGACTTTTTTGTTTGTTTGTTTGTTTCCCTTCTATTGTTTTCCAGAGTATCCCGTTCTTCATTGCTTTTATTGTGTTGGAGTTTGCTGTCAGCTGGGTTCAGCATCATAAACTGCCGGGTCGGATCAATGATGGCATAAGTTCTCTTTCATTGGGTATCCTGTCTCGACTTCCAGAGTAAGTATGCGCATTATATTTGCTTAAGGTTATTTTATTAGGTATGCGATTCAAAGTTCTTTGAATTAAGTCACTACCTTGTCTGGTTTCAGTGGACATCTAGAAGACTTCAATGCTTGAGAGAAATGCTGTAAATATGATTGATATTTTCTCTTTTCTGCATAGAAGTCATACAACTAACTTGAAATACTAAATGGTGGATGTATTTTAAATAAATACCTATTATTAATTACTAAATATATACTAATATGGGAATCTGACTAATTCTTAAGAACTTTTCAGGAGCCCTGAGGAATATTGTGTTTTAGATCTAACTTTTCATGATGTGAACTTCTAGATGATAGATTTTATTACATTTTTTCTGTTAAAGAGGGTTTAGGTTTCTATTTCTGATGTGTGAATTTACAGATTGCCATCATTGCATATAATTTGTTAATTACAAAAAGAAAAGTTTCAGTTATTTTAATTTGACTATATAGTACACTTTCAATTCTTTCCAATATTCCCACAGTTCTTTCTTGAATTCTCAACAGTTTTTCAGTCTTCTTAGTGTTGATGTCTCAAATGCACTCCATATTTCAGGAACTGCTACATCAGTGCCAAGTAATGAAGTCATTTGTTCTCTATTTCTACTTTTTTCTTCCTCTCTTTATATATCCCAGGTCCCTGTTAGTCCTTTGAGCCATCTTTCATCCTCACATACTTTTTTTAGATTGTGGTTTACATTCCTCATTCATAGGCAATGTGTTCTTAAATTCGGCCACACAGAAATATATGGATAATATATTTGATCATCCTAAAATGTTTTGAATCGGTGAAATGTAGCCTTTGCTACTTACAGATTCCTTGTTCTTGTCACTGTGAATTTTACAATCTAAGTTAGTGATAAAATACATTCAAAAGCACAGAAACACCAACAAAGAAATCCATACTGACAAGTCATATTCATTTTGTTCTTTAATTCTGAAATTTGCAAGTTGTCCACTTTTTTATTCATTGAATGTTTGAATTTGCGTGGTATTTTTAGACTTTGTAATAAAGTGAAAGTGAGAAGTCTATATTCAAACCATTTTCTGCACTTTTTATAAACCTTGTGAAGGTGGGACATTAAGTTTCTTTTCATATTTTAAGATGATAAATTAAATATTTAAGTATTGGACTTGTGTGCACCAAAGCAGAATGCTAATGGGAGGCTTACCCTCATTTTCATGCAGCTATAACTGAGATAGCTCAGATATCATTTTCTTCAACTAACTTGTATTTTTCTAGACAGTAGTATACTTCAGATTTACCATATTTATTTTTCTTATCTGAAATATTCAGGTCTGATGAAGTTAAACAAGGACTGAGATATGCGTGATGAAGTTTAAATGGCTTTGTGAGGTCTTTTGCTGCATTTAAGGAATACTAAAATGCTTTAGAGGCACTAATTCCTGGAACAAATGCTTGTTAAGAAAACTAATGTTGCATGTGTGGAACGCAGCTTAGCAAGGTGCTGAGTACTTTTATTATTTTGGCACTCAGTACTTTGCTGCAAAATTTGACTGTGGGCTAGGCAGCTTTCTTTTGGGTAAGAAATATTTTGTAAAGTTATTTTGAGTGAACTAAATGGACCTTACGGAGCACGAACTTTGTAGGACCAGGCAAATCTACAGGACTAGGACACTTATTGATTTACCAGAACAAGGAGTCTCATCCAGGTCACTTAGATCACACTCTCATGGTTGGAAACACAAGACAACTCTCAGTGACTCTTTCTGGAAAAGACTTCTGTAAAGCTCTGAAATTTCTGATTGAATGTGAAAGAAGCAGGCAAAAGCAGATTTTCTAAATTGTTTAGTTGTGTGTTAATGTCAAAGTTCTAATAGTGACTGCTTAGAATAGACACTCCTTTTATAAGTAAGAGGAGTAGGGAATATCAGACTGGCAAAAGGGCTTGAACTGTAAAACCAGAACAGTTTACCCTTCTGTCCTCTGCTTCCATGGTGTGAAAGAACTTGGTTGGGGGAAAAAAAAAAAAAAAGAACTAGTGCGCGCAAAACTCATTGCTAAGATTTTCACTTCAGTCTTTCCCTTTCAGGCAGAAAAAAAGGTAGGGAAAGCTGACAGAAACTGCTAAAACAATATTTCAGCAGAACCCACAGCATCAGGGGAAATAGTAGTGCAAATCATTAACAGCTGAAGGTTAGATTAACACACCATTGATTGTATCCTCTCCCAGGGACTAATTTTCATTTTCTCAACTAGCAGCAATGGTTTGCCACTTCCTTTAAAAAAAAGTCTGTGGTTGAATCTAAAATGGTGGGCTTCAGTCTATTAGTTAGAATGAAGCTTCAGATGCGTCACTGCATGGAGGTCTTTAGATTTTATGGAAAAATTAGGAGTCACAGACCATATTCATCCTGTGAGCATGTTTTTCCATTTCACGGTCTGTATAACAAGTACTGCATCTCTTCAGGGAAAACAATATTTATTCAGTGTTTCTTACTTCATTGTTGGAGAAAATGCAAATCATAAATTACTGATATTTGTATGCCAAATATAAAAAATATAGGTGCAAGAGGAAAAAAGTCTAATCAGACCAGGTAATGTGTTTTGTTTTAGTTTTATTAGACTCGACAGCATGTAGTAAGTAGAATCGCTTTGCATATGCGTATCGCTTCTTCTGAGTCCATACAATTCTTAAATACAATTTTCTCTGCATTAATACATACTGTACATTCCGCTGCATGCATGAATGCTAAATTTTATATACAAAGAAAAATAATTTGGAGGAAAGGTAGAAATTTGAATTATTAACCTTATTTCCTGCAACTTAAATGTTGGTGGTTAAAAAATTTCTGAGAACTTTATTCTAAACAAATAACTAACTTCTCTAACAAACCATTTCCAGGAGGGTTGAAATGCTGCTTTAAAAATAATCTCCCAAGAGAAAGTTTATTTTGGGTATAAATATCCACTATTCAAGTATGTGTATTATTTCATATTGGCCCATTTCTTCTTTTAAAGCAGCAGAACATAAATCAAAAAGTGTTTGGGGGATAACTGAGGTAGGTACATTTTCGAACTAGTTGGGAAAGTCTCTGTTCTGTTTGGTCATGCTCAATTGCCAGCTCTTAGTGCACAACTCTTCAACACAGTCATAGTATGTGTGTGAATTTATACTTAATGGTTTTGTCAGTCAAATCTGTAATTAAATTTCCTATTTCTGAGGAGAATGTTCCAATTTTTATATATTAAATACTTTGCTTTACAAAGCAGGCGAGGTTGAAGTTCTCTGAAGTGGTGTTGCACATCAGAAAGTGCTTTTGGGTTAGCTCATGTTATGCATCTCAAGATACTTGCACTTCAGTAGTAGTTTATTCAAAGGAGTACAAATCCTGATTCTCCTGTAACCAGTACAGTTCAATTCTGTACATGATCTCGATTTTATGTAATTCTTTTCCAGAAGTGAGATTGAAGGGGTGGTTTCACATACAGTTTAGGCCAGCACTGCTGCCAAATGAAACACCCTTGCCTGACTTGTACTTCTGTTTGTTCATTCCTGTCTCTGATCCTTCTCTCCCCTTTTGCCAACATCAGGATTTGTGTTGCTCTGTGATAAAGTAGTCCAGAAAACACGTTGTGCACCTCCCCCCCTTAATACTAGCATGTATCGGTTCTTACTATGGCTTCACAAAATCTTGTCCCAGAACAAGAAATGTGCATAGAATAAAAAGCAGTTGAGGTAGTGAGATTAGAAATACTTGATTCTTTTGTTGTAGTACTGAGCTACCTGCTTCTAAATGCATGGAAAAATTGCAATCTGAAAACAGAACCTCTCTATTACTATTAAGGATTGAGTGCAGAAGTGATTAGAATGCCTTTGGTTGAGATTAGTGCAAGCAATTCACAACCCCATGGGGCTGGCAGTGTCCTAACAGAACACAAAATGTTTGCCTGTATCAGTATATGCATTTGAAGTAAGTCCTGGCTTCTTCAGGTACTAGATACTTCACTATGCTTAAGACTGCAGAAAATTATAATCTCCTGAATTAGTGGTTTCATCTCTTAGAAGAAAATTTGATACGTGTAGTCTCTTGCAAATTATATTTTCACTTCACAACTTATTAGCTACGTTTTTGTCCACATCTGTTTGAATAAAGCTTTGGACAGATGTTTATTTAGACCATGGTCAGATGTGTTGCTTCTGGTCCAGCTGTCCCCTCAGATCTGCCAACATAACTGCACATTTAATTGCTCCCTAACCTGGTCCTGACAAAGTGATCCAGCTAAAAGCAGAAACAAAAGCCCCCCAAGAACTATAAAAGAGGTGTTTAAGCTCAGCTGCATTCATTTTGACAGAGCTGGGTCAGGGAGCAACTATGCATGCAATTATGCTGGCAGGTCTGAGGGCTGGTAACCACCAGACTTAGGGCAGTGATGAGCAGATGGGGCCAAAATGGAAAGGTAACCGCTTAACCTGATTAAATTGCAAGGCTGCTGAGCCCCTATACCAATCAAACTTCTGACTACTGCACTTCTGTCCTTCCTATGTTCTTTTACATAGTCATCCCTTTCTCTTGTGTTCGTTCAGGTGTCCATCTGATCCCATGTTAAGGTATTTCAGATCAGTATATGAACAAAAGGTATTTGCTTAACTGCAGAGAGATAGGCAGGTGAGGAGGACTGGCAGCCAGCAGCTGGACTGGCTTAGTTTCCACTGAAGCTGTATGCAACTCCATGACTTTAACAGCTGCCTACGGCAATTTAGACAGTGCCTGTCAATAGATGTTTCCATAAAAAAGATTTTAATAGGTAACAAACTTGAAGAGACAGAATCTACTCACCACCCTGTTCCTCCTTCTCTTCAAATGGGTTGCATAGTTATGTATTTCATAAGAATATCCTCTTGGCTGCACTATCCCATATGCTCTGCTAATTGTTCCCACATTTTGCCAAAGGTCATAGCCCTCACAGCTCTGTAAGAATAAGTTTTGAAATAAGTCACTAATTCTCTATAGGTAAAGCAATTAGAGTAGGGTAAACAGCATCAGAAGGAGGGTATAGCTGTGCATGGAAATTGGCAGCATTTTCTGCAGGCAGACCTGACTCCGGAAGGGAATTTTCTAACTCAGTTCAGTTAAGCTCCTAGCAGGGACTCTATGTGAACAGCCTTGGTTTGGTCTAATTCCTTTTTCTTGTTGGCCTACTTTATTATCAATGAATGGAGTGGGGCTAGCTCAGTAAATATTTGCCTATTTAATCTTCATGAGGGTTGCTATCTTCTTCCTGCATTAGTTTAGCACAGCTTTATAAATCTGGTGCAGCAAGTTACGCTGGATTTGGAAAAGTTCATATCTTGCTGTGCCCATAAAAGATGCCTGCTTCCTGCCTGCCATCCGTTGTTCACTGCCACCCCTCTGCTCCTCTGTTACCATCTCCACCTCTGCCAATGGTGTGTGCTTCCCTATAGCATTCAGGAGTTTGAACTGAGGACTTTGCAGACCTGATTTGTTTTGTTTGAGACATATGCTGGAAAGCATCTGTGCGAGCATAGCTGCTGGCAGAGCACAGGAGTACCAGTGAATAGCTGTAGACAACCTAGCGTGCATAGCGTGCTACTTTCTGGTGATGACTGTGGAAAGCTCTGCCAAAGTTGAAGGCTCTGGACTTTCTAATGAAATGATGTATAAGGTAGTAAGCATTAAAGAGCAGAAACGAGGAGAGAGATTTGGGAGAATCAGGATGTTCTCAAACTAGTTGACTGAAACAAATGGTAGTCCCTACTATGATGTTCAAGAGCTTGCCATGTTTCACACAAGCCTGTCAGGAAGCCAATTACTCCTTTGAGTTGTAACCTCTTAATAACGAGACAGCTGTTTTCAGAATTTTTATTTGTCTACATTTTCAGTGCTGAATCACTTCTTATTTTCCAGACAGTGGACCAAATAAAGGTCTCTGAATTCATGAATACCAGAGCCCAGTTCTGCTCCCAGCATGACTTCAAATGTTGATTGATCTTATTTTTATTCTCAGATATTTGTGCTCTACTGTGAAAATACAGGCTGTGAACTGGATTTACTCTTATAAAAAGCGTCATTAAATTCAGTAATCTCTGAAGCTCACAAAATATTCAAAATTTTCCAACCCTTTAGGTATTGTGTATATTTTTATTCTGTAATTTTCAGTAAGGTAGAGTACCTTTCTGACTAAAGAACTGATCTTTGCTGAAAGATTTATTAGGCTTAAATCAGAATTCCACTAGATGGAGCACCGGGGTAGCATTTTTAGAACTGGCTAACAATTTGCTGGGTCAACACTTAGTAGTTCTGGAAATTAGGGAAAAATCTCTCCATGATTTTGTAAATCAGTGAAAATATTAGTCTTGTGTGGACAAAAGCAAACTGACTTTAAAAATTCAGAAACACGGCAAAAGCTGTTCACTAGAAATTTTTATGTAAATGTTTTTTTACTTTAACTGATGTTTCTCTGAGGCTATTTAACTATGAGAACAGTCACATTATTGCTTTTTGTTCTAGACAACTCAAAACTTCTGCTTGCACATTACATTTGAGAATATAATAAGCTTGTTCCTTCTCTAACTCAAACACTAATGCAGATTTGCTGACCTCAGTGGAACACCCCTTCTTCTGCAAGTAGGAAAGTTCAAAATAGATTCTTTATTCAGAGAACATAGTAAGCAAGCTCTTGTATTACACTTGTATGGTGTTATTTGTATAAACATTAAAACATCAGGTCTGTTGCATCACAGAAAATGATATTTTAGAATCTTCTAGCACTGCATGTCCTAAATTTACTGGACCTCAATTTGCTGCTCAGTGTTCTGGCTAGATGTAAATAGATCTAAGGAAATGCAATTTCCATTCTTATAAAGGAAGAAGAATAAGCTACTATACCAGAAGTACAGGTATACAGAAGTAATTAAATTAGAATTTGAGATTTTTAAAGATGACTAGTTTGAAAGTTTACTAAAAGAGGTTTTCTACTGTGGGTTGTACTGTGAAAGGCAGTGGAATTTCACAAGAAAATATTTAAGTGTTTAGTATTGGCTTTTTGTATTATTTATTTTATTGATTGTTTCTTTATGCATGAAAAAGCAAAAAAAACCGAGTGACTCAAATTATATAGGCAGGACATATTAAGAATTATGACACTGCCTTTTGTTTCCAAAACCTCTTTTTTTTCATGTACAATACCACCCACTATTAGAAATTATTATTAGTGTCTTGAAGGACAAAAAATGAAGTGTAGCAGGATCAGGTCTGGTGAACAACAGGTCAGCTCTGTCAGATGACATCTTGGGGAACAGGGCATATAACACAGCTAGTAGGAATACCAAATTTACCTCTATGTCACTTTGCTTTGGAGTTGATAGGTTTTCTTTTTTTTTTCTCCCACTTGAGGAAAACGGTATTTGCATCATTTAGGCTAAAATGCCAGAGAAGAAAGCCATACTGAGGAAGAGGAGAGACTTTGATTCAGCTTTTGTGTCTGGTGGGAACATTTTTTCAAAATGTAGGTGCTATTTCCTGTAATCAAGGGCTTTCCAGAGTCTGATAATCATTTCCCAGATGTATCATTTTGGTGAATTATTTTTTAGCCTTAGGTTATTTCATGACTGATTTTGCATATTAAGAATGGGAGAGGATCATATTCATCCTGATGATAGAAAACAGGGAATAGAACTCCCACAGCTCCCTCTCCCCTTCCCTCCATCTTCTGGAAAGTTTGGCTTTGTGCTAAAGTGTGAAAAAAAGCCTTGACTGCAGTGCGTCAGGCATATTTCAGTTCGATTTGTGTCAACCCTAATAAGTCAGCTGACAAGGTAATAAATTGGGTGTCTGTTCAAGACCTGGCACCTGTACAGGAAATAAAAGGGGATTTCAGTTGCAGGAGGTTTGCTTTGTTTTGCAAATGGACATTTTCTCAAGGTTCCTCTACCTCCTTCCCCTTTCTTCTCTTTACTGAATTCATGTTATCAAAATGTTTATTTCAATTGTGACTGGAGCCAGTTTTTCATCTGGAAAAGAAAGCTCTATGAGGGTCTTTGGAAATGGAAATCTTTATGCTTTCCACTCTGAAACAAAAGCTTACAGAGCTTTTAATTATTCATGTATCCTGCTGTTACGTATGTAGTCTGAATAATTTCCAATTACCGAGGAGAAACTGCCTTTGTTCAACATTTTGAAACTTTACATTGATGTAGTTTGAATCAGGCTGGGAAAACTTAATTTGTTTAACCCAGGGAAACAATGCATTAGTAATCTCACTATTTTTAATGATAATATAACCTCCTGACCGAGGTGTCTTAACATGTTTCCCTCTGTGTCTGACCTCCAAGGATGCAAGTCTGTTAAAGCTCTTGAGAGCTGAGGCTTTGTAGGTCCAGCTGTAGAGCTGTGTTTTTTAGCTCAGGGGCCCCAGGTCACGTCCCAGTGTGATGTGAGGTGGTGACTGCAGCAGTGGCAAGAACCTAGGCTGTCTCCTTGCGGTCTTGACTTTCAACATATGGTTCTTTCCCAGTGCTCAGTGTGACAACAGCTATTGTCCCCCGATCCTTCTCACTTTTGGTGACTTTCCTGGAGACCATGGAGGCTTTTCTTGAAATATGATTCCAGGCTCAAAGGTTGATCTGTGAGCTAGAGGAAGCAAAACAGGACTTGGTATTCTTTGCAAGGAGTCAGCTGCCTGTTCTTCCAGTGGAATTTTCTCCACCTTTTCCCTCCTTCATTATCCCATTGGGATCTACCATAAGTAGATCTTCATGTCCACATGGAGAGTTCATCTCCCAGAATTTCCTTCTTGGACTCCTTTAATTAGAGGAAGTGATAATCTGACCCAGTGGAAGGAGAAAGGGGAAATGGTTTATTAAAACAAATATTGTCACCTTTAAATTAAGTACGTATGAACTTTAGAAACAAAGAGATAAAAACCATTTCTCTGAGTCAAAACAGTTGCCTAAGTACACACTTTGCACATCATAAGAGTTTTCAGCAGACATATTCAAAATCTGTGAATATTAATCTATGTAATGTATGTAATAAGATTTTCTATGAAGTCTGTGTGTTCTAGGATTTATTGCTCCTTATGTAGAGGATTGGACTAGATGGCAAAAGTCTTAGCTATCTGCTTCTGTCATGTTTATGGTTAAAGACTAACATTTAAATGATGAAAAAGTTTTCTTAAGTTCTCTTCAATATTTTCAAGAAGTGAAAATGGAACTTGAGGGAGAAAAAATGGGCAATATAAACTTTTAAAACTCCAAGTGAGTTTTCAGAGTTATAATTGAATGCAAGCTCTGGACTTTCCTGTCTATCACACTGTAAATTAAAAAATAAATAAAATACTTAGCTAAGCAACTCTTTTTTCTTTTTTTTTCCTCCAGCATTGCATAGTGATATGATGGATTACTCCAAATTAATTATAGTAATCATCCAGTGGTATGTGCTGTAGAGTTGTGATTCAAGCATGAAGGAAAGAGTAAGCAAATTCTGACTTGTACAGCGAATTAAACATAAAAAATGTGTTGTGAGGTTAACTCAAGTTTTACACCTTGGCCTCAGCTTGTGGGAAAAAATGAAGGAAAAAGAAAAGGACTCAGGGGTGAAATACTGAAAGCTGATCAAAAATGGAGGAAATGTACCAGTCCACATATCTTTGGATGTACTGCAAAGGCATTATATGTTAATAAAAGCAAAAGAATAAAGTAAGAAAACAGTACCTAATAATAACTGATACTGTATGTTGCAAAAGGTGTTTTAAATTTCCTGGCCATTGAAAAGATGTTAAGAAATGCCTATTTCTTTGTGTTTGAATAATATCAGCTCCCTTCTGACCTGTTGTGAAAGTGATTGAGAATTTATACTAACCTTTACAGATGCCTCATGAGGTGAATTGCAAAAATCTGGTTGGACACGTATAATCTTCTCTAAAAATATTTATAGAACACAGTTCTTATGAAAATTAAACATGTTCCAGGTGTGTATGGTCCAACTTCTGGGCATAGATCAGTGGTTTTTTTTGAAGTTGCTGATACACCTGCCATTGTGACTCAAGAGAAATCCTTAATCTGCCAGCTGCCAAAATGAAAGTGTTTGAGTTTTGTTATGTTTTGTTTTTGCCTAAGAGATGAATTGGTATATTTCTAGTAGGTGTAGGAATGAGTTAGTTGCATGTAAGATGTAGCAGCTGGCTGTGGAAATGATATTATTTCTCATCTTCCCAAGGAGCACCTCCTTGTAAAGCTTCTTCTCTTCACGATGTGGTGAATGTAATGCTATTCTGCTTGATGCCTGATATTGAGAACTTTGGGTTTTCAACTTCATTTGTTCCTTATTAATATTTTTATCTAAAATACTATCATGGAAAGAGGTTCTAATGCTGGAAGTGTAGAATTACTGAATATGTCTCTATGAAAATACGAAGATGACCACAAAGTTCAGTGAGAGCATGGTTCATGAAATAAAACAGCAACATTTTTTGATATTCTCCGTTTTAGTTCAGCTACTGAAAAGTAGAGTGCATATTTTCAGGAGTGTTCAATGGTGTTCCATGTGGCCGGTAGACATATCCTTTTTCTTCCAAAAACTTTGCTTCACAACCTGAGAAAACACTGATTTATGTTCTTTTTTAGTTCTGCTGATTCAAGTATTTTTGGGGCTGTGCAGTAAATTTAATCACTGAAATCACTTATGTGGAAGATAATCAAGTTAAAAAAAAAAAAAAAAGAGCCACTGAGAAATGACACAAATGTGCTGATATGTACAGAGACACAAGGTATCCTCAGAATGAGCTCTCACACATCTCTTGTGCCAATCCTGGTGTTAAATCCTACTCTATACTGAACTGTTATGGTTTTATGATTTTTGTTGTACTAGTGATATTCCACATCAGCATATTGGGAGTTAAAAAGAATGCTTCATGAATTTGTGTGTCATCCTTGCTCAGGGGCCATGCTAATCTTCTGTGTATCATTCCAGTTTTAGTATATGTGCTGCTGAAGCGAGCACATAAAACCATAACATGAAATCTGAATCAGTCAGAAACTGTAGAAAAGGAATTATCATATAATCATAAAATAGCTTAGGTTGGAGGGGACCTTTAAGGCCATCTAGTTCAAGCCCTCCTGCCATGGGCATGGTTGCCAGCCACTAGATCAGGCTGCAGGATCCCACACAACTTGGCCTTGAATACCTTGAGGAATGGGGCATCCACAACCTCTCTGAGCAGCTTGTGCCACTGCCTCACCACCTGTTGAGGAAAAAAGGTCTTCCTAACATCTAACCTAAGTCTCCTATCTTTTAGTTTAAAGCCATACCCATTTCTATTTGTGCTATCACTATTGAACCACATAAAAAGTCAGTCCCCCTCCTGTGTATAAGCTCCCTTCAAGTACTGGAAGGCTGCAATGGAGTTTCCCCAGAGCCTCTTCTCAAATATAATTGATCCTAACTCTGTTAACCTTTCCCTCATAGGAAAGATGCTCCAGCCCTCTGATCATCTTTGTGGTCCTCCTCTGCACCTGCTCCAAAAGGAGCTCTACTGAGAGCCCTAGGCTTGGATAGAGTACTGTAGATGGGGTGTTCAAGGGTTGAGTAGGGACGGATGCTCACCTACCACACCTTGCTGGCCACTCCTGTTTTGATGCAACCCAGGATACTGTTGGCCTTATGGGATGCAAGCACACACTGTTGGCTCAAGTTCAGGTTTTTGGTTTTGGGACCCCCAAATCCTTCTCTTCAGGGCTGCTTTCAGTGAGTTCTTTTCCCAGTCTGTACTCCTATCTCAGATTGCCTCAAATCAAGTGTAACACCTTGCATGTGGCCTTGGTTAAACCTCATTAGGTTCTCATGGGCACACTTTTTGAGCCTGTAAAATTCTCTAGTGATTTCTCTTACTTGTCCTCAGTCTCATATTTACATGCACCATATTTTCAATATTATGGTAAGGATTTTTATTCTTTTACATTAATCAAATGTTTGAGTTTGAATTGAGAATGATGCCACTGCACTTTGAATTTGAGTATTAATGAGTTTCTTCCAGACAGGTGAGTACAGGAGCACTGTGCCACATGCAAGGCACAAGACTTCTTAATGGTTGCTTAATGAGCATGCTTCATGCCTAAATGCAGTTGGTAAGTGGATGAGAGCTCATTTTAAGAAACTCAATAGTGCATTTACTTCAGGTCTGTGAAGTCAGTAGTGGTGTTATTACTTGACTACAACTGTGAGGCTTGGACGCTTGTTTATGTACATTATAAAAATACACTAGTGTTAAACACTATAAAATTATTTGGTTTTCTGTTTCAGTGTTTTATTTAGAAGTGTCGACCTAGTTAGTTACATCTATGTATGGAATAACTACAGACTGTTTGAACTGCCCTGGGACTCACCATGGACATGGTATTTGACGTTTCTGGGAGTGGACTTCGCATACTACTGGTTTCACCGCATCAGTCATGGTAAGAGTTCGAGCTTTTTGTGTATCAAAATACCAACTGTGTTAAATATTTCTGAATAGGATGAGGTATTTACTTTTTGTTTCTATACTTAATATATTTTGGGCGTGCCTAATTGCTTTCTTGTCAAGGATTAGTGAAGATTCACTGATACTTTAAGCATGGAAACGAATTTGTATGCCATACATTTTGTCTAATGGGTATCTCTTCATGAGTAAAGGGAGTATATTTTTGTAAGTAACGCACAGCAAAAGTAGCATCTTACAGGAAAAAATAAGAAGTACATACAATTTGTATGCCTATGTGAAAAATACAGATTTGCACAACTCTTAAGTGTAATAAGGAGCAAGGTGGCCAAAACAATGGTAGGCTACCTGGATGACTTCAACTGTTTAGATCTGTTTTCTATGGGAAAAAAAAGAAAAAACAAAAACAAAACAACCCAATGATTACATAACTGATAAATGAAAGTGTCTTTGTACTTTGTGCTTAGATATACAAAGGTATAAAATGTCTATACACACCCACATGTGTTTATAGGATATTTCAGAAATCCTGTCTGCAATTAATGCTTGACTTAAATGTGATAATTATTCTCTTTTCAAGAAGTACATTTTTAACCTTACTTGGCCTTATATGTGAATTTGAAAAGGATTCAACCTGTATTTGTTATAACAATGGAGGTAGTATAAATCATGACAGTTACTACTGTTCTTGTATATTGTGAAGGTATTATAATGTCAATTCCTCTTTGTATACATTACGTATTTCCTTTCTGTGGTGACAACGTATGTCTGTTCTAGCCTTTTGTATTCCGTCTGCAAGTGCAGTAACACTTGGTATTGGTTCTAATTTTAGGCCTGGTCTAAAGCCTGTAGCAAAGAGATCTCATTGTTTCACAGTTTGGACTGGGCCTAGCAAGGCAGAGTGCCCACAACCCCGCAAAAGCTGTAAAATCTAGTAACAAAAGTTTATGTAATACGCTTTCAAACAGTGAAAATGTTTTGATACCAATAGGTCCGCGGAGAATGTGGAAGTGGGTGAGGAAGCATGAGCTTCTATGGGGAGTGGGAGGTAGGAAGGGTCCCTCCCGGGTGGGGAGAACAATACAGGGTGGGTGCGGGGTCAACAATGGTGTGGGGGGCCAGGGCTCACAGGGGGATGGGGCAGGAGGTGAGGAAGCGTGGGGAGCTGGAACAATGTGCTGGGGGGACATCACGGCTGGGAGCTGGAGCCCTGCGTGGGTGTGCGCGAGACTGGGAATACACTTCGCAAACAATGACATTAACAGTGCTGGCAGGGCTGCGGCTCCGGCTGAGAACTGGACCAGAGTGGGAGGATATTCCTGTGTTTTTAACTGAAAAATAATTGCCTGAAAGTTTTACAAAATTGCTAGCCTGGCTCCATTTTCACCGGAGTCAATGGTAAAATTCCCAGTGCCGGAGAAAGGAGCAGGATCTGCTCTAAGCTTTCTAAAGCAGTTGCATGTTTTTCTGTTCTTACAGCAAGTGTTAATTCACTTTCATCCGCTCCTCTATATTTTGAGAGGAACATTGGGACTGTGCACTTAAAAATGAATCACACTAGCAGTTTCAGAATTAAAATCCATGACAATTCTCTCAGTATGTGATGAAGCTATGGAAAACATGTAATAAAATGTCCATGTCTCAAGGTCAGTACTGTGCTATTCTGTAAAAATTAAATTAGTGTTCTGGAGGCTACAGAAACGTTGCTCACAGTTGAATCTGTGCTCTCAGCAGGGAACTGTTGCAATGTTATAGAAAATCACTCTCAATTAGGATTTTAGTGTAAACAACGCTCTTCCTCTGGTTAAGCAGTGATAATATCTGAAACAGGGCAACACAGCTGCAAAAGTAGATTTATTCGGAAGTTGGAAAGGAGAATTTGAATGTAGGATAGGCTTTTAAAATGTAGATTCCTGAACAATATCTCTGCACTTGGAGATGTGGAGATGCTGGATCAGTCTGTGGTATAAGCGGACAAACACACCCTTGTGCTAGAAAATGACAGGGCCTGATGATTCAGGCTTGGATTCTAGAGCTGAGTTACAAATTGATAGCATGTGTATACATCCCAGGAAATTCATGGTGTGTAGACTTTGTCTAGGGATGTAAATAATAGCACTAATTGTTTCAAAATTAAGAATTAAAATTCAGATTTTGTCATTGTCATATAGCTTTTCCTGTCTCCAAGCAATTATTTAACAAGTCAAACTCATGGCTTCTTACTGCCTTATTTCCACATTGTCCATCCAATAATCGGATTATTCATTCTCTTATTTGAATATGAAGGCTGAATTCTTTCAGATTTTGAAGTTTCTTCTGTAGCAGAAACTCTTATGTGGAATATCAAATTTTTACTCAGTACTTGGGAAACTCTTTTTTCTTTTTTGTTATATGTATGTAATAGCTATTATCATGAACTGAAGTTATACAGCGACAAGAGGAAGTATTTTTAGGTGTGACCTCATTTTTATTTTTATTTTTAAAGGATAAAGTTATTCTAAGTACGTACTTGTATTTTCCATTGTTTGCCATAGCTTCTGAAAAGTTAGAAAATGTTTTGCCACTTACTTCTGCATTCTTCTGGGTCTGATCCAAATGCCGTGGCAGTCAATGGGAGAATTTAGTTAGCCACTGTTTTTTCTCTTGGCGTTTTAATGAATTTATAAATCACTGTAACTTTTTCCTTTGTTTCAGTAGAAACAATCAGTATGGCCATACTACTAAAGAAAATAAGCTGTAAAATAACAGAATTATTATTTTTAGTGGGAAGGATATGCGTGGGTTAGGGGATTTTTAGCAGATATTTTCATCTAGCATATATGGATTACTTCTCAAGCTTCCTCTCCAGGTGCAGAGTCCTTCACGGAGTTATTCCTGCTAGAAAATGGGATTCTCCAGTCCCAGGGCAGCACAGAGCCCTGGCTGTGGTGGAGCATGCTCCTCCCTGAGCTCTGGCTTTGCTGATATGCCTGTTGCAGACAAATGACAGCGGCAGTAAGGAATTTAGAGACTCAGTAAACTAATTTCTTCAGCAGCCACACCTTTTAATCCGGGGGTGGGGGGGAAATCTAGAGATTTCCAGGCTTATGCAAAAACAAGGAGCTGTTGCTCAGAGATGCGTTGGTGATGAGCAGTGGGTTGTAAGGACAGTTTGGGGTCTCTCCTCTTGGCTTTCAGGCCCTGGGAGAAGCTGTCCTGGTCTGGCAGTCAGCAGGTTCAGAGAGCCTGTCTCTTTTTAACAGCAGCTTCCAACACCTTTTCTTTTGTTCTCCTTTACTGCTGGAGAATTTCCATTGCTTCAGTGTCCCTCCCCTCCGACAACCTGGGAGAAGCAAGTTTCCTTCAGCTGAGCCAACCTTGGCGGCTGTATTGTTCTGCCAGGCCTGAAGCGACCGAGTCAGCTGCTGAAGGATACGTGACAGGGTCCCTGTCAGCAGCAGGCTGAGCCAATATCAGCCCATGCTTTGAGTTGCATGCGGAGAGCATAAAATAGGCATCAACTGATAAGTATATTATAGCCGGATTCTGCAGCTGCTATGTGAGGTTTTGAGTTAATGGAGTGTCTTTTAATTCTCAGTTTGTTTATAGTGCATAAGAAATAAATTGGGCATATTCTGGAGCAATGGTCTCTGAGTGCTTCAGATTCTCCCATTCCACAGGACCAACTTTTTTGACAGAAACAACTTCTGAAGAGTCAGAAGGTAAAGAACAAATTCTCAGACTGGCTTTGCCTCCAAAAGGCTATGCCTCCTATCTGTGACAGAAAGTCTCAGCTGAGGGTGCTGAGGAGAATTTCTAAGATTTCCAAGAGTTAGAAGTTCTAACTCTCTAAAATTCTTTTAGCCACGGGGTTGCTCTTAGCCTTATATACCTGTAACTGGCTTCTGTGTCTTTAGTTACAATTTCATAGAACAATTCAGCAATTTTTAGCTGCTCTTCTGTACATTGCCCAATGAATTCTGAAAAACCTACTGTGACGTTACTACATACATGAAATCAATTAAATAGTCTGCATCAAGAAATAGGATTCTACTGGCTTTCTCTCTGAAGAAATCCAACTTTTTCCAGTCATCGTGGAGTCAGTTTAGCAATGGGGCAGGAATTAACCTGCTGATTGAGGACCGAGGCAGCATAAGCCAGATTTGCTGGCACAGAATCTGTGCAGTGACTGGGGATATTAGGGAGAGCAAAAAAGAATTTTTTGAGTCAGTAGTATACAGGCAGGTAAATCATCCTTATATAAGGAACCAGACTGATCCATGTGTGGATATTTTGGGGCAGGTAGTGTCTCACAATTCATACTGTTAAAAACATAGGAATGGACAAGAGTAAAAACGAATTCTAATCTTTCTGTTAATTACATATATATATTCTGCAGTTAACAATGTTAATATGTGAACATGTTGGTCACTAGTTCAATGCTACATTCACAATTTAATATAAAGATATGTTTGGACTTGTAAGCTTGTTAAAGGAGACAGTAGAGCCTAAGTTCTTTTTCGGCATTTATATTCACCACTCAATTTTGAAGAGTGGAATCATATATTGGAATCATATGATCATGTTATCTTTATTTATCTGACCCATTCCTGCCTTTGAAGTGTTCCTTTCATCTGCATTTTATAATGTGCTTGTCTGAAGTCAGTATATCAGAATGGACTTCTTAAGCAGATTTTATATTAAGAATTGATAGTATATTGAAATAATTTTGGATTTAAGGGATTTTAGTTTTATGGGAAATTCATCATAGTAAAATGATGTCTGACTTTTCTTATTGGGAACATGGTCAGAAACACAAGGTTTTCTTTCCAAAAAAAAAAAGAAAAAAAAAGAAAACCTCTTCATTTCCCTTGGAAAAGCAGTAAATGAGGATATTCCATTACATACTAGAGGCTCCATTTGGGGCGCAAGGAAATGGTTGGGTGGTGGCTATTTTTTATTTTTATTTTTATTTTTTCTAAGCTTGTCCTTTCACTTGGGGAAATGACGCTGTTTACCTCACTGGCAATTCAGTGCTATATTGATTATCCAGTATGTTAAATTCAACTCCAGTGAAAGGCAAAAAACTTTGGAACTTGTCAAGTGACTGTATGGAACTCTGCTCATTCCCTTGTCATAGCTTGTATTGATCACAAAGGGAATTGATATCCAGTGATTAAGAGAAAAATATTCTCTTCTTGTGAATTTTAGGGAATACATTTTCTGTCATTCTGGCAGTTATTTTTTCTTATTATTTAAACAGGCTTGGGGGAGAGCAAGATATTAAAATGTTGACTCTGCCTCACAAAAATAGCAAAAGCCATAGCTGGTTGTCATATTTTCTGTTCTGTCTTCTGATTGATTCTAATCTACTACCTGCAGACAGCATAACATGAATTAAAAATAAATAGAGAGTTCAAGTGATTATGATTCATTCCCTGCCTTCAAATTCCACTGTAAATAAACTACATCATTCACTGTTTCTATATGCTTATTTTTTGCTATCATATCTTCTACATTTCTTCTCCGAAATAAGAGGTGCTTCTTTACCACATAGTATATAATTTTCAGTGTGGACAGTAAATTTGTAGAAGACCCATAGTCAATCTCACCAAACCAGAAGGATACCTCTTCTGCTGGCAGTCAAGTGTTGTGGTTTTTTTTGTTGTTGTTTTTTGCTGGTTTTTTTTGTTGTTTTTTTTTTGCTTTGTTTTTTTGAGAAAAGTTTCTCTGAAAAACCCTCAGCTGCAGTCAGGCTTCCTGACATGGAGTGGTCCAGAGTCCTGTAACATTATAGTAACTTGCTTCTATTGTTTTCAGGTTGCTATTGTTCATAGTAAGTTCCTGTTGTGTGAAAGAATGTTTTCTTGTATATTGGCAAGAATAATGTCCCGATTTGAGGTGGAATTACTTTGGCTGTTAAATTTGCTGTGGCACAGAGATATCACAGACCTCTTTCTGTTCTGCTTCAGAAACTGTGAGATAAGCGACTTTCTGGAAAATCCTTGTAGTCTCTCAAGTTTAGAAGTTGAGAATGAGAGAAAGTATGTGTTGTTTTTTTTTTTTTAATTCTCACTTCTGATTATCCGGAAGATGACTGCAAGTGAATAGATTTTTCTAAGTATGTTATATGCCAGTGATTTTTAAGACTGATGGTAATAACAAATTCTCTGACAGGCTGGACTGCAGAAAAAGGGAATGACTGCTGACTTTTGGCTTTTTAGAACTACTATTACATGTGCTCTGGAGGAGAAATTAGTATGTGGCTTGTTGCTATAGGTGAGGAATTAAGCATGATCTCGGTTCAGCATGTAGTTTGAGAAGACATAAGCTGTTCACTGCTGGATGATGGAAGGATATCAGGAGAGAGGTTACTAAAGACTTGATGTGATTCTTGCATGTACCTGCAGAAAACATGATAAATGTTTTTCATGGATCCAGATGGTGAATTAAGTCTTGTTACAAGAACAAAAGCCCCTTTTTTTTAAAAAAAAAAAACAACAAAAAAACAAAAACGAGTTCAGAGACTATGTATCTCTTAATCTTAAATATAATGAGATCTATATTCTTAAAATGTGTAAATTGACTTTTTTTGTTATAATTTTTATAGCAAAAATTTGGTTAGTGTTTCCTTCCATCTTCTCTCAGCATTGTTTATCTTTTCTCAAGCTCCTGCCGTTGAGAGATCTGGCAAGCTCTCCAGGACAAAATGAAAAAGAAACCATATTCCTTCATTTTCTTTGTTAGTTGTCTTTTCTTATGGCTGGGAAAAGGGCCAGCATAAAGTTAATGCTCCTCTTAAGCATCGTAGAAATCCTGCTTTGAGGATTTACGTAATGCATTGTCCTTGTCAAGGCTCTCTATATAGGCACACATTAACAAGAGATACCTGTGGGTGTCTGGAGTGTGCACTCATCGTTTTCCCATATGCAGTGCCTGAGTTATCTGTGAGCACACAGCCTAGAGGAAAAGTTCTAGATCTTCTTGTCAAAGAGCAAGTTAGTAACATGCTATTTACAATGAAATGTTAGAAAACACAAAATAAATATCCGTAAATATTTAAATCCATGGGGAAAGTCTCTGTTCTTTCTCAACTACTTTCTTTCTTTAAGGTTGTAGATCCTAGTGTTTCTGAAGCTTATAATGAACTCCAAGTAATTTTGTATTGTCTGTCCAAACTGACTGTCTTCTGAGATTCCCCATGGAAATTCACAGTGAGTGTATTAAATGCTAAAATGAAGAAACTGATTGGTTGCATACATGGCTGTTGTGATCATAGTGATGTTTCTGACTACTGAATTAACGTGATAGAGATGTCACTGAGTGTAAACAAATATTTTCTGGGGAGAAATGGGAGAAGAAAGTTTCTAGGACTGTTGACTTCAAATGTTCATAACCTTGGCTGCTGCTGCCCTCTAGTCTGTGCATGTGCATTTTGGAAGGGGGGAAAAAAGTCTTAAATAAACATGGAAATTACTTGATCCAGACTTTTTGTCCTAAACCCTAAACAGTTTTAATGATTTTGGAAATGGTGGCTGTATGTGTCTGATACAGCGTATTTGCATACTTACTGAAGAACTTTGTTGTGAACTTGAAGGTATGGTTGATAAAGGGAAAATCGGTTGTTTTTTTTTTTTTTTTTAATCCCCGTCTATGTTTTACCAGTCTACTGAAATCACCAGATCAGCATTAAGAGGTACCAAGTTTAACAACAGTTTTTAATTGCTTATATGAAAATGGAGTTGTAAGGAACTAACTGGATTTAGAGTAAAAGCAAATGTCATAAAATTCATTGAATGGCAGTGCTGGCAACAATTCTTTGTCATTTAGGTTTAAAGTAGATGCTGCATAAAAGGCATTGCTTAAACAGATGGCCCGTTCTGATGCTTGTGGTTTTTCTGTTTGTTATAAGAGAGCTGTTTCCCGTCGTTTCCCGTGTTGTGTTAGTAAAAATTGCCTGGTCATTATTGCCGTGTGTCTGTCCATATAGTTTTAAAATGGAGAAAGAAGCTTGTGGAATGTTACCTCTGAGATCTGACGCTGCACTTGAACTAAGAGGTGCTGTAAAGTACTTCACAATTACAAATGGCTGTTTTGAAATTTCTTTGAAAACATTTTTCAAATTGTGCAGAACTTAAGTTTGGAGCAGCCACTTGTTGCTCTTCACAGACTACTTGTGGGAGAAGGTAAATGTCAAGCAGCGTGTGGCTGGGGGTGCAAGGCAAGGATGCAGACCCTGCTCTCTTGAGACATGAAACACCTCCTAAGGTTTGGGTGTGCTCTTCTGTTCCTCATTGGGACATTGCTAGAAAAAGCTATTGTTTAGGATCAGATGATATCAGAAATATCTTTATATACATGTCATTCAAGGACACACATGCTTCTAGCAAAGCTTTCTGTAATTTAAATAGCATTCCAGTGTGTGCCCATACATGCATGTTTTATGAGTGTTTATCATTTTTGGTTATACCTGAAATCAGTTGATGTGATTGACAAACATTTCCAAATGCTCACAATCTGTTGGAGCTAATTTCTGAATTAAATATAAATAAATAATTCCAATTCCAATCGACACCCTCAGTTTTAACTGACTGAACTTCATTGCTTATGGAGAATAGGTGCATGGTTATTTGAAAATTTTACAGAGGGTATTTTTTTCTTTTAGGTTAATAAAAATTCTGAAATGACTATTTCAGCAGAGTGAAAGTACATTCTACCCTAGCTCCCAAATGGAAGCTGACCCTTTCAGAATATTACTTAGATTTCTAGAAGCTGGATGTCTGTACTAGTTGTTCTTGCTTGCTAAGAATCTAGTGAGGCCGTCACCATATTTTATTATGTGTTTAAAGACTGACAATTAACATTTAAAATGTTTGGAACGGAGCAAATGTTATTCTATCTGAAACATATATGCAAAGAGCATGTTTCCCTCAATGCATCATCACTGCCTTAATTAAAGTATTTAAATTGCCAAAATGCTTTTTGAATACACAGGTTGCAATATCCACAGAAACGCTACCTAAATTGATAGTGTGCTGGTGGAAGATGTAACCACAAAAATGATTGAGTTTTACTTTTTTCTATTTTTAATAGCTAAAATTATCATAAAAATTTAATAAATTTAATATAATTTATTGATTTTTTTTTGCATCGCTTTTTTTTCTTTCCCAACTGAAGATATTTAAAAAACCCATAGCACTTCTCAATTAGATTTAGCCAAGAAATAATAATTGTCAAATCTAAATGAATTAATCAAGGTTGAATATTTAAAAAGTAAAACTACTTTTTTTAATCTTAAAAATCTATTTTAAAAAAGAACATACACATCCCATTGCAAGAAGAGTATCTACAACATTCTCATATGTAAAACTTTATGAAAGACATCCTAAGTAAGTATCACTGAGCTGTTATGATATTCAGAGTTGGATTCTGCAGAACACTTGGATTGGAGCACTGGATATTGGTGTCTGGTTTAGTTATTTTGATGGCTAAATGGAAGCTGAAATAGTCTGAAAATATCTTCCTGTCGCTGGCAAAAAAAAGATGGGAATAATCATATTATATTAGCATGTATCTGTGAGGAAAGGCAAGGTTTTGCAGGGTTCAGGAAAGTACTGAAGTATTTCTCTCTTGGTTCAGTTGGATTTTTAACAAACCGTACTTCTGATGAAGTGTCATCGTTCCCGGCCTCACTGATGAGGACACGTAAGTGGCCATTGTTACACAGATTGTCAGTATAAATGGCTAGGGGTATTTATAACTGAACGTAATACAGAACGACCAGGGCACAAGAGCTTGTAAAATATGGAAGATATTTTTTTTCCTTGTAACTTAATAGAATAAATTTCTATTAAATAAATGTATATCAAAAGCATAACTATTGTTCTAAAACGAACTTCTGCATTTTCTAGTTGTAAGCACATCAGTGGCAAAACTTTTGCTAAGTATAGAAAGGGAAGTGCATGTGACACATTTTCATAAGGAAATATTTCAGAAGTTACTGACATCGTTTTTGTTTTTTTCATCAACTCTAAACAGACTTATTAAATCAAGACAGAAAGAAGTGTTCATTTTTTTTTTAAAAACGGATTTACAGCAGTAGTGTAAGATGCTTTATATATGCATCATATGTTTTAGATGTTTTTGTTTTCTTTTATTTTCTTTTAAATTATAATCACTGAGTTCCAAAATACATGATATATACTTCATAATTATGAAAATATTTTATTCTTTTTCACTAATTTTACCTATGGTGTGCTAAAGAAATAAAAATAAAAGAAATTTATTTGCACAGAGCAATCTTCTATGTTAAAATGGTTTTGATTGGAAATAGATGTTTTATTGTTGTGTTTTTAAAAGTGTGTGTGAGGGCTTTTTTGTTGTTGTTGTCATTGCCTAGGAGTGATATGAGGCCAGAACAGTCAGGTCTACCAAAGCCATCTCGTGTTTTTCCCTCTACTCGAGTTTCCTTGTCCATGTATTCTGAAATGAAATAATTATTTTTCATTATAAACATCAATTTAGTAATTATATTTTGTTTGTTGATTTAAAGTTTAAAAAATGATTCTAATGTTTTACAGAAGAATGCACAATTAGGTATGCATCCTAGTTATATCATTAACATCTTCCCTTGCCCACATGGGTGAAATAAATCTGAATCAGAAATACTTTGCAGCAATCTTGCGGGGCAGTTGGCAGTCTGCAGTGTGCCCACAGTATGCATTAAATAAATTCATATTAAATGTAGAATTTTAAGAAGTCATGCTATTAATTTTTGTGGGGTTTTTTTTTCTGTAGAAATGGCTATAAGTTTTAAGTTTTTAAAAGCACTTGAATATCACTAAGCAGAGATAAATTAGGAAGTAAGAAGCTGGTTCAAAGAAATCATAAATGCCAAGTAACTGCAACCTCAGATAATGAACAGTTCAAAAAATCATTGCATAGCCTGAGTTCTTGTCCAAAACATTCTAAAAGTAATTTCAGAGTGGATACTAGGATGGTGATTTTGAAATTGGAGTCAGAAGTATATTTCAGTTACTTTATAGTAAGAAAAACATAACTTATTGATGAAAGATTCTGAAATGATCTATCATGTATTGCTTTGCTAAATGTTTGTTAATAATATTTAAATATTTTACAGTAGTGGTTGTATTGGTGTTTTTATTATTTTTTTTAACCTCAAAAGTGTTTTGCATAAGTGGGTTTCATTAAATCTCTTCAAAATGAGAGAAGGGCGGCAAAGGCAGATGAATGTTTTTGTAGAAGAGCTTTTTTTAAAGGAACTGATATTCACACTTCCTTCTGCGACTATCCCATGTATAAAAAATTCATTGACATTATATAGTTTATTCACAAATCAGTTCCTACATGTGACTTGAGTAGTTTCCTCTTGTTTTTTTTTACTCCTCGTTCTTTGTAAAATGTGTGACAGTTAAAGGCTGTTTTAAGATGCAGAAGGTTTTGCATGCATTGCAGATATGATTGTGTTGTAAATACAATTGCATATGCATGCTCCCTGTGGCTACAGAAGTGCATATTCACAGAATAAAAACAACAGTCAAAGGAATCCAGACTGCTTATTTTTGTACTTACTGATATCCCAGGGAAAAAGGTAGAAAGCAGTTTATAAAACCTGGACAAAAGAAGGATGTAATTTTTTTTTTTTTTGTACTCCCCTGGGTTGAATCTCAGCTGAAATAACTGACAGTTTTTGGACTTACTGAAGGAAATGATGAGTGAAGATAAATATCCAGATGTTTTCTGGCCAGATGTATAAGGTTACATTTTGGAAGGCATGAATACTCTACCTGTGTCTGTGTCTTCTGAGAAGAAGCTTGTAAATAGTAAATGTGCTAAATTCTCTTCTCTCTTAGAGGAGGAAAAAAAAAAAAGGTTCAAGCTTTTGTGTTTTGCCTTCTATCTTTTTTTCTTAAAAACAGATGCAGATTGCACATGCAAATTTATACAGAATATGAGTGAGGTTTTCTTAAGGGCCATCATGTCTGTGTGGCTAACTTAACACCCTTTGTGCATTGTTTTTAGGGTAGATGCAACTTAAGTCACTGTCTTAATTTTCCAACAGTGGGAAATAGGTGTGTCTAGTCTCTGAAAGTTTCCTATTTTCTATTCCCATGTTTCAAGCTGCCTATTTAGGACAACAAAAATTTAAACCTTGACTTTTTCCCCTCTTCCCCCCGCCTACACTAAGTCTCTCCCTTTCCCACCTAACATACAGATCTGCTTCTTTTCAAATAAATTGTTAGAAGTAGCTGCCTGCTCATACAACAGCAGAGCTCATCTCAGCTTGTTCTTGCTCTCAAACTTGGGAAGAGGAAAGAAAAGTCTTGTTAAAGTCAAGTAAATAACTTAGCTGCTAGGTAGTAGAGAAAATATTGGATTTGATTGTGTATTATTCCCATATGAGTGAGATATATTTAAAATTGAAAAGGAAACTAGCTCCCTTAAAACTTAAAGGTACAGAGTTTCAGAAATTTGCAGCCAATTTGCACCTATAATTGTACTTAATGTGGTAGGTATTTTCCTTGGTTGATGAGGGATAAAGGGGTCTTGCCACTGGTCTAGCAGCAAGGTAGAGGAGGCCCCTTACTCCAACACATCAGTCTTGTTACTGGCTTCATCTCTTCCTACTCAGGCTAAAGAGCTCCCTGATCCAGGCAGGTAGGCCGTGCACAGGAGAGGCATTGTTCAGTTAGGACTCCAAAAACAAGTGTGTTGAGAAGGGGTTTTCGTCGTTTAACGAAAACCATAATGTTTTTAAGGAGTAATTATTCTCCTGGATAGGAAAGCAAGTGCTAAGCGTAGTTAAGCACTGCAAACTCAATTATCATGGCTTGCAATTTTAAATGGCAACAACCTCTAAAGTTTTGTTTGTTCATTCCGCTTATGTAAATCTGTGCTATCATTCTCTGTGTGTAAACACTAGGAAACATATCTGTCATATAATTACAGGCCTAGTATCTCCCTAGAAAGGAATAAATGAAGAATTTCCAGAAATACATGCCTCAAAGACACAGGTTATCCAACCTCAAATATTTTCCCCAGATAATGAATTTCTCCCCACTTATGTATGAGAACGGATATGCTAACCTGGAGGTTAGCCTTTGCAAGCAAATGGAAGTAGCTTGCTTCAGTTTCTATGCGATCCTCTTAACACTGTACTGAAGTGTCCAGGACAAGGGAAAATATTAAAATACATAAAAATATGGAGATAACAGCAGACACAAAGCGTCATGACACAAATCTTTGCCTGGAGTGAAGGAAAGGAAGTGATGAGGAGAGAGTACAAAGAAGAGAGATGGAAGTGACTACAAGGAAAAAGTGGTTGTAGAAGCGGTATTATCTTGGTTACATGAAGCCTGGAAGATTCTTGCCTTGAGAGTTAATCTCTGCTGGCAGAGGACGGAAGCCCTGACACTTACAGCTATGGGTCCCTCATGCTGGTGGAGAGATAGATGGGAGAACAGAGAAACAAAGCAATTGGTTCAGTTTTGTGAGTAAACTAGTTGTTTTTCAAGCATGTTGTTATGGCCCATCTGTGTGTTGCCAGATCTTGCTGTACTTACTTATCATGGCTCAACAAATCTATTTGTAGAATAGGTTTTGAAATAATTCTAGTATTTTTTTCTTTGACTTTGATTTCTATGCTTTAGAGTACGAGTTTACTTTGTTTTAATTTTTGCATCTAAGAAGATTGGAACAATTTTTATCATAATGGAAAGGATTTAGACTACAGCTGGCGAAGTGCTAAAGTTCTAGGTATTGCAAGAGGGGAGAAGATTTGGACAGGCAATAGGAAATTCAGGTAGGATAATGCTATGGATCTGAATGCGCAAGTAGGATATGGAAGCACCACTGGATATGTGGGTGAGAATGAGGAGGGATGGATGTGACAGAAAACAGTAGGTGCTTGGACCATGTGGAGGAGGAGTGTAAGTGGATTCAGAATGAGGTGAGGAGGAATGGTCTGCTGTGAATATCAAAGAAGGAAATTTATGATAGATTAATAGCAGCAGTATTACACAGTTGAGGGTATAAAGAGTTGTCCAATATAGGCCTGCAGAAATTTTATCATTAATTACGAATGGTTGTTTATACAGACGGTGGTATTTTCTGTTTGTATCAGTTTTTATGCAGTCTGTTTGCAGTATGGTTTGGACAACCCTCTTCTGTGCTGAAAGTACCCTAGTTGCTTCCCAATTTATGCTTCAAAATCTTACGTTTATTAAACGAATAGAAGGATTTTGCAATGTATGGAACTGTCAGATGTTCACTTTTACTGGGACAGTTGGATACAACTGCCCTCTCAGTTATAAATGAAAATGCAATGGCGAGTGCTGGAGGAAAATGTTTTTGTAGAAGATCTTCACAAGAACAAATCTTCAACAATATTAAACGTTGTTTATTTGCTTATGTAAAACAAATGGCTGTACTAATATTTGTTAATTACACAGAGATTTATATCTTTTGGTCAAGTAATGCAAGCACCTCCTGAGAGGTGTGCTGAGTGTTAGTATAATTGTTGAAAAGTTCCACACTTTTTTTTTTTAGGTGAGAATAATATCCAATATATCATAGCATTTGTGTGAGGTGATGGCACAGCATTTTACACATGAATTGCGATAATTTGCAGAGTTTATTTCATCTTCCACTCTCGTAGGATATGGTTACTACACAAATAACTTCAAGACAGGAAGAAAAAAGAATACTGTAATTAACTGAAATTGCAGGGGAACTTAGGTAGTCAGAATGTAATTATGCAAGTCAGAACTCAGTCAGGAAACAGGATTAACTTTCCTGTTCTTTTGAAAAATGCTGGATGATTGCTAATATTTATAAATGGTTTTTACACATCGAGTGGATGATGGTGCCTTTGACAGAGGAGCTCCCTTTAAAATTATGCTAAGCACTTGGTTCCTCTGACTAAGCGATAAAGATGTTTCCCCCACAAACAGCTGTTAAATTTCCTCCTTGTAAGCTAGATTTACTTAAAGGTGCCACATCCAAATATTGAGCCAGTCTTTACAAGTTTTTCCGGACTAATTAGATCCCAGTATATTCAAAGCCAAGTAAAATGGCAAATGACTCAATAAAGTCAGTTTATTTTGGAGAAAAACAAAACCCAATGACATAAAACAAAAACAAACAAACAAAAAACACCACAAACCGATTCCACCACCCCTAAGCATCCACAAAAGTTATTCTATTCTATGTTACGTCAGACACTCATGTGGGAAAGCTCAACATTGCAGATACCAGTTCAATATCACACTTGTCTAACTTCCGAAGGATTACAGCCCTCTCACTAACTTCAGTAGAAATTGCTTCCATAATCTGTTATTGCTGCAAATGTTTACTGTGTGGTTTAGAAGTGATGCTGGTAAAGTGAGAATTAAGGTGTGCCAGAAGAAATAGCTAACAAGTATAGCTGATTTAAATCCAAAAGGAGGAGGAGGGGGGGGAATATAATCAGTTTGGGAATGAATGCTCTGTATCTGTGATTTTCTCTAAAGAACAGTTTGGAACACTAATTAAAACCCAAGTATTGTAACATGCAAGTCTGACACAGGTGAATATTCTATTGGCAGCTGCTTTGAATGGTAAATATTAGCAATATCAAAATGAGCCCCAATTCAGCCCTAGTTTTATACTCCTGATTTCCATACTTTAGCAAATTTAATTGTAAGCCTGCTATTCTTCAGGCAAGTCATACATTTAATTTTAGATTATTTTATTTGTTTACTTTTAAATTTTTCTTTGCGATGTTTCTAAGAATTTTAGATTTAAGTTACTAAGTACTATGTGAATTTTTGAGAAAGTGTACAATTAATAGCAATTTGAGATCGGGATTTTTTTTAAAATCAGATTTTTTTTAATCCATAACAGTGAATAATTCCATAAATTTTATATACGCTGCTAGGTTGGTAGTGATTTTTCAATGCAATGGCTATTCAATATCATTTTGTTAAAAAATACTAAACTGTCACCAATACCGTATTGAGTATATAAGTATTTTAACCTGATACTTCAGAAGCATTTTCAAAGAAGAACTGTTAATTCCACACCTAACTTTACTGCTTTGACTAAGTCTACAGGGTAAAATCACAAAAATCATATGCCCATTTGGTGATTTTGAGAGATTTGTTCTGTTCTTGGTATGTATGTTTATAGCTTTCTGCACTTGTGAGCTGCTCTGACAGTTCCATATCTTGATTTAGCAGAAAGCTAAAATCTGCCTGTTTGACTTCCCATTATAAAGGAGCAGATTAGCAAAGAGATAGGAAATGTTAATCCTTCATACTTGCTAAAGCATGTCAGACATCATGAACACAATTTCGAAGTATTTCTTAGTGCAAGACTTCCCAAGATGTAAAGAAAATATTTTTGCACAGAGTCTTACTTTGTCCTGACATTTACGTGAGGACACAATTCACCACGAACCTTTCAGTCCTCCTCTTCTTTCAGAGAATAATGAAAGGAGCCTATTCATTGCAGTCTCTTGACATTTTTGTGGAAAAATAATAGTCCAACTGCACAGGCCCACTCCTCATCTGAAATATGAGCAAGGCCTGGAACTAGAGCAATCTGTGCCCACTGCATATTTCTGCCAGGATGCTGGACTGTTGCCACAGTTAATAATGCTGAACCTGAAACCAACATCCACAGATGAAAGAAACAGATAAAAATGCTTATAAAAGATCAATGCTTATAGTACAAATATAACAAAGATTATATTAGAGAAAAAATATGTAGGATAGCTGTTTATTATTACATTAGGATTTAAAATATTTACAGTCAGAAATGGCCTTTCCTCATTTTGTACTTGGAGAATGTTCCTCTGGGAGCAATGGCAGGATGTTTTTTGTTAAGCTCATTTTTTTTTATTTTTTAACTAGAAGGGGAAAACTGCTTCTAGCCAATTTTTTTTTCCTTGTAACTAGGTAATAAACTTGTATCTATAAAAAACACTTGCTAGAAAGTGCTGTTATCTGTTTAAAATTTACGGAAACATTGTATTTTAATGGCACAATAACTAGTGCTCAATTATAGAGGAATTCCTCCGGAAGAACAAGTCATGACTGCAAGTGCCAAATAAACCTAGTGGTGTGTGACATATATAGTAAAATTTCATAACAATAGTAATCTGAGCGTTATGTTTTTAAAGGAGATCGTGTTGATGGCACTATAGCTGACCTGACCATATTTGATTTTATATATATATATATATATGTGAGGTATAATTCTACTGAACTATTGATGATTGAACAGGAATTGCTGTACATCAGGTGAGAAGTCATGAAGCTATATTCCAGATGAAGTACTTTTTAAAATAAATTGTGTTGTGGCTGTGGAATTTTCAGGAGCATGAGTCATTCCCAAGATTGGTACCCACAATTGTACTGTTGAAAATCAAGTACCTTATAACCTTTGGCAGGTGCATGATCATCAAAATAAAGCAAAATGCTTTTGTAAGGTTATATACAAAGAAAAGTATTTCAAAAAGTGAAGGGGAGCGAGAAGTGAGGGCATGCTTTTTCAAAAGCTGAATACTACAGCACAGGATAAATTTGTCAAGTGTTCACCACAGGGAGTTTCCAGGTATACATGATTTTATAGGAGAGGAGTCGTAATTTCAAACTGAACAAAACTGCAACTAGGACTAATACAGAAGTTGAAATAACACTAAGTTTTTTAGATTCAAAATGAACTTAGACTTCATGTCATTATGGTATTGTGCTCAGTAATGATATTTATCTCATTATTTCATAGCTATATGGATTTTTAACAGTTCTTTGTTCTTTTGAAAAACAAATTTAATTACTCTCAGAGAAAATATTCAAGCACTTATTTTTTACTAATTCATTAGAATAAAACATTATTCATCACCTGACATAATTTTATTGCTATTGCAAAACCTATGAAGTCCAAACCTTCAACAGCTTTTATTAATAATAATTTTGTTTTAGAATTTGACAAATATTTAACAGCATTTAAGGTTGTGATTTAAGTCAAGTTTTTCAGAACAGCATAAATACATATGGTTAACGTCTTGAAACTGAAATTTATGGTCTGGAGATATGGGAAAGATCTAATGTTTTCTCATGATTTGAGGTTTCCAATTAAATGAGAAAGTCCTGGCAATTCAGAACACATATTTATCGAAAGATGAATTGGTTTTAGTACTAGAAGATTTTTTTTTAGTTGCCAAGAGTGTTTGAATTTTTTTAATTTAATAACTGATTCAAACTTTAATTTTTCAGTTTACTTGCAGCAGTGTGTTAAGGCTGTACTTGAACATGATTTGCATCCATAGAGGGTGCAGACAATGTGATTTTATCTTTAAGAAGCAGTAGATGGTTATTTTATATTGCATTGGATAATTTATTGAGACTGATACTGTCAAAGAAGATGTGTAAAATTATTTTTTTAATGGAGAATCTACTAAAGTTATTAAGGATAAGGTTAATGTTTTCTGTTATTCAGGACTGCTTTAACTTGAGAAGAATAGGTGACCTAAGGAAAAGGTACGAGCATAACAGTACTTGTGGTGGAGAAACAAGCAGGCATTGTAGTGTAAGGGCTGAATGTCTTAAAGTTCCTACAATTTGCCTCACAAATTGGGAGGTCATTTGGGTTGGATCCTCCCTTACATGTTGAAAAGGTCAGTGGAAATGTTGCTAGGGATGTGTTGAGGCTCTAGCACTTCCCCAATGGCTTAGAAGGGAGGGCCTTTCCCTTACTGGGCTGTGACTTGTAATGTACTTTACGTCCAGCTGTAGTGGAGGAAGTATGGAAAAGTCATCTTTGCAGGAAGAACTGTTTTTGAATCTGTGCATGTTTAATGGATGGCTATTTTTATATTTTTGCAACATTATGAATATACGGAGTATTTTCTATTTTAAAATGTTTACTTGAAGCAGACAAAAAACTGAAAACTATGAGGATGAGGCTGGTAGAGTAATAAAATTTATTGCTACTTATATATATATATCAGTATTTATATCAGAAGTAATATCTCCTAATTATTTCCATGGAAACTACAACAGTTGCGAAATAACAATAATACTATTTAATAGAACAAATTCTCAGCTACAAAACACTGTTTTTCAAAATAGTCACCACCACTAGATGTGCATTTCCACCAACAATGTGCAAGAGACCGTGTGCTCTGCTCTTAAAAATTTACAGAGGTGATCCACAGCTGCTATGATGGTATTATTGGTAGGAAAATATTGCCCGTGCAGTCCATCTGTCATCAACCCAGACAGATGGAAGTCAGAAGGTGCCAAATCCATGGGTGAGAAAGGACAGTCCAGTCAAGATTGACAGTGTGTTCTATGGTCTTCAGACTGGTATGGGGTCCGGTGTTACCACATTGCAAGAGAAATATTGTATTCTCTGTCCTGACCCTGGAAGTAAGCTCTGTTGTGAGGATATTAGGTTTTTATGGTTTGTCCTGGTTCCAGGAAATCCAGAAGGATCACAGCTTTCCTGTAACCAAAAGACAGTGAACATCACTTTACCTGGTGGGGGCTGTATCCTGAACTCTCTTCAGTGGGGAGTTCACATCCCCATTCTATGGATTGCTGTTTTGACTCTGTCTCATAGTCAGGACCTATGGAAACAATGCAACTCTGAAGGTGAGAGATTTCTGAATCTCTAAGTACCAGTGATAAGACATGGTGTCACTACTAATTTGCACATTATGTTCTTTTTGTTCCTGTGTGAACAGCTGTGGGGCTCACCTGGTACAAGCATTGCAGTATTCCAGTGTTGCCACCATTGTTTACAATGCATTGAAGCAGATATTCTGTTGAAGCTCCATACAAAATTCAGTGGTCATAAACAGTGCAGTTGAGCTGTTTGAGAAGCTCACCATTTCATGGTGTGACAGCTCTGGTTGGCCCCAGAACGTAGCTTGTCTTTCATGTTGTTGGCACCACTGTTGAAACACATCACACACCACCCACTGCCTCACTGTGCTCCCATTCACTGTTCGGTCTTCATGAATGTTCATCAAGAGTTGAATGGGTGCAGTTTTTTTCTGTCCAAGGGCTTCAGTGACACACCTTAGCTTTGTATGCACTTCATATCAGATGCCACTGTCAGACTACCCCTGTGCTGCCATCTGTTGTATGGCAATGAAATATGACAGAATATTGGTGGAAAGATTCAACCTCTAGTGTGCCATACCACTAATACCTACCTGTGATGTCATGGATGAGCATAATAAAGTGGGAGGCATTACTTTCAGAGCAGCCATCACATATCTTTAAAACTGTCATACAACTACTGAATGGCGAACAACTTCCAATAGCCAATGCACTGGTTGTATTGCAAATTTCAGAATTTTATTTATTTATTTATTTGTTGCGTGCATGCATTAACTTTTAAGTGCTACTAAACTGGTTAACTGTTGACTTGCATTTTCACATGTACCTATGACTATGGATCTTAGAAGACAGTGGGTTTTTTTATTTTATTTTATTTTTGTATGCCATGTTCAGTGCATGGAGACTGTGGGTTTTCACTAGTTCAAGAACCAAAACCAGCAGTTTCTCTTAGTCAGGTTTTCATATCAGATACTGGACAGTCAAGGAATTTCGAACTGATAGACAGTGTTCTTTCTGGTATGATAGCCTGTGAGGGAGACAGATCAGCTCACTTAGATGAAGTATAATGCATACAGTTTTTTAACTTTTGGTGATCCCATGCTATGATCCTAAGTCAATATGGGAATAAAACATTAAATGATGATGTATAATTTCTTTTTTTTTATGAGTATCATTCTCAGGTATTTTTGGATTTAAGGGATATTGTATCACTTTCTTATGCCTGAATTGAAAAACATAAGGATTACTTTTTTCTGCTGAGAAGTTGAAGGAAGTTATCTCTTGCAGAATAGCTGTGCTCTGTAGTAATTTTTCCAGTGGAATTAACTGCTACTTAATCAGGCTGTATTTTTGATGGATATGGAAACATAAAACTCACTGCAAACTCAGACTATGGTGACAAAAGATTATTACTTTGCATCTTCGGAAATTTTTCCCAATCTAAAGTTGCCAGCCATCTAAGAAAGTCTTCATGCTTGGTGGCTTTTATGTCATTATTCTGGGCAAGAATGTTTCCTTTTTACCAGGTAGAGTATGCACCTGCTGAAATCATATTGTGCTTCCTGCCATTGTCACCTAGCTTTTAGCATGGATTAGGAGAAGAACATACATTAGAACAATTTGTAAGGCAGTTTTTAAAATTTGTCTTGAATAGCATCATGATATGTTTTGGGAAATAGTTTTAATTGATGGTACATAAATAAATGCTGATAATGCCTTTGTAGAGGGAAATAAATTTAAAAATTTAATACTTTCTTATAAGCACATGTGTGAAATGCCTCAAAAGAGACAAACATATGGTTTTATATGAGTGTTATTTTACTTTTGCCAGCTTCTGACTGAACAGCAGTTCAATTCTTGAATAAAAGACATTTCCAGTTACTCACTGTTCAGAATGAATTTATTATGAAACACTGAAGTGCAGTTAATGTTTTCTTTGAACAAAGTAGAAGATCTAGGGGTCAATATTTATTCACCTCATTACTTTTAAAATTGGTTTTCATGCTAATTGTTTGTTTCATTGATCTACTCGGTCAAAAAAAAAAAAAGACAAATTCTAATCTGAGGCAGGTTAACACCCATTTCTATAGTAAATAGATGCGTCAGTGACAAAACCTTTGTTATCTTTGTCTTATTAACTTTAAAAGATATAGTCTTTAGTTTAATAAAGACCCTGTCCTCTGGCTGGATTTCTGAGGGGAAATGCTCCCACACTGATCTTATTGAAGCTGATGTTGCTTTTATGTGAATATGTTATACCTATCAAGACCTTCTGGCATTTGATACAGTGCGTGCAATCTACTAGTCATCAGTATTTTATAAAAATGAACAATTTAGTCCATGGTATCTTAATGCCCTGTCCGTCATGTTACACACTTCTTTTTATCATTTAAACTATTTGCACTGTGTAGTGCTCATGGTTTCTTTATGTTGTTGATTTCTATATATTCACTTCAGAATTTGATTTAAATTCCTTGTGCCTTTTGCAGTACATTACCAATAAATGCTTCTGGCACATTGTTCAGTTTATAGCAGAGAATATTACTTTTTTATTGGTAATTGCACAGCAGATTATTATGTGGTGAAAAAAATCCATTCTTTTCCGAAGGCATAAAACCAAGTTCCTGTCTGTTCTGCGGATGTTAAAAATCCCTTGACACTCAAAGAAGAAGAGTGGGAGTATTAACTCTCAGGAACCCTTGGCTGAGTATCCATGAAAAGAGTCTTTCTCCTCCCAGCACAGGAGACTAAACTTGTTAGGAATGCTTGCTGTGAAAGAAACACTTTATGTAATCTTAATAAATAAAATAAATTTAAGGGCATTTTCTTAAGCAGGAGAGGAGGAATGGGACCAAATTCAACTTTTTATGTTATTAAGAAATATACAGAGTAGGACAGATTATCTGAAGATTTGTTCAAGCTTCTAAGCATGAACTGCTTTGGGGAAAATGACTGTAAAAATAATTTTCCCGACTTGTTCTTAATATTTAATAACTGGGGGAAGGGGAGCAGAAGTAATTTTTCTCCCTCTTCCAAAATGCATGTAGAATAAATAGCCAAACCACCTGCACTGTAAAGGTCATAAGGGTGTTGGAAGAAACTTTTAAACACGACAGAGAAGAATCTCCTAATGATTTGAAATGACAAGAGTCTGTCAGTCAAAGTGACTGCTCCAAGCTGTAACATTAGTAGCTGACAGATAAAAATAAAGGTATTCTACTGTCATTCAGTGTAATCAGAGTCTCTAGAATACTTGCATTACTTTGTCTTGCAGACTTCTTAAAAGTATCCTGGATCTCCAAACTTTTCCAAATAAATGAGGGTGTGACCTCTCTTGGCTACAAGAGCCAAGCCTTTAGGAACTCAGAGCGGCTCTTCGAGGTGTGGGCTATCTGGTTTGACACTGGTCTGGCTGATAGCAGCAGACAGGGCTACTGTGCCTAGCGGAACTGCTCACTGACCGTGCTACGGCTGGGGCGTTGTGTGAGTTGGTTGTTAAGACAAATAGGGAGAGCAGATGCCAGGAAAGACCGCCCTACAGAGCTATGGATAGATGTTATTATTTTTAAGAAGACCTCTGGTGATATTACAGGGTTGATCCTGTTAGCAGAGGCTTCATAAATCTTTCTCAAGTGAACGTTCCTGGCCGTGCAGGTTGGAGGGCAGACAAAAGAATCAAAAGAGCCAGGATGTGAAGTCTCTGTACTGTACATGCGAGGGCTGCCTGTGGGACTCTGCAATAATACAACAATAGCCAAGATTGCAAGGCACAGCTTCAGTTCACTGCCTGCTTTCAACCGCTTCTAATAACAGTTTTAATTTTAGATTCCTCAAGGCCTTCTGCCTAAAATCTTAAAGCCATAACACTTCTTTAAAAAATAAAAATTAAACGCTATTGAAATCCCAGCTTAGAAAAATCTCTAATTTCTCTCTTAGCACGGTGATTAGAGTAGAAAACATAAAAAGTTGGAGTAGCTGGATATATGTGATGTATTTACTTTAACTTTCCGCATATTTACTGTGAAGAAAAGAATTTCATATAATGTAATACTGGCCAGGCTGCAGGAAACCATTTTATCTTGTTATCACGTGAGCTGGATCCTTTCTAGAACAGAACGTTCTTGAAGCTGATGAAGAAGGGGTCTCACAGTCCCAAAGAAACTGAGAAGCGTTTATGGTTTATATTTGCACCTGCTCAAACATACACATGTATGTAGGGTATACAGAGCCTGTCTTCCTCCTTTGGTGCTGAAGTCGCAGGCCTTGGTGTTTGCTAGCTACTTACAGATGACACTATAAATAGAATTTTCTGAACCAAAATTCACTTCTTTACTGTGATTCTGGGCTTAAAGTGTAAGTTAGGTTGTTTTGTGTTGCAGCAGAATTAGAAATGACATAAACCCTAATTCTGGGGTGTTCCAGAAGCTGTTCTTTTACTCCTCTGTTCAGATGTGTATAAACAGATGGAAATTAATTTTGTTACTTTGGAATCCATATTTCTCAAGTAAGAAGAAAGTGATGGAAGTATAATGTTTAGACAAGTATGCAGGGCAGCCTTAAGGCTATTTGAATTGAGAAGGGAGACTTTTTTCTTTTTTAACTTGGAGCTGGGACAGGAGCAGGAAGTGTGTTGGTAGAGTTTATGTGCTGTAGTATTTCTAGGGCTAGTTTTCTTTTCTTTATTTGCTATTTTAACATTTCAGCATACCATCATTTACCCAAATGGAGAATTTACATGAGGTGAAACATAATGAAAACAAATGAGCAAGGCTTGATTGGCTTTGCAATTTACGTAAAATGTTGGCAAGAGCTGTGATTAGAGCTTAAATTCACACAGGCTTAATCAAAAAGAAATTAAAATCCTATAAAAAGTCTGCTCAGGATTCCCTTACAGAAAACAGAATTGTCAGGAAGAGCTAATTTTGTGTGTTTATATCAGGATCAGGGGAAAAGAGTAAGAAATAAAGCATAATTGGCAGTCAAAATGTAACTGATGTGTGTACATCCATATAGTTCTATAAAATGTACAGCGTAGAGCTGCAAGCTTGGGGCAATATTATCCAATGGAAGAAACAATCTGTTCTGGCTGGCCGGGAGAGGTACCGCTCGTGTGGTTTCCACCTTGTTATACACACCAGAAGTGAATGAGCACAAAAGTAACAGTGGATAATGGGTAGATTTAATATTCCTCCAAGCAAATCTGCCCTGACATTATCTCCTCATAACAGATGTTCTGTTGTTCAGTAGTTCAGGAAATTCTTACTGGAAGAAAAATTTTAGGCAATGTATATTTATAAATCACATTGTAAACAAAATTAGAACAAGTTATTCTCTGTATGACTTAAGTTACCATTCATGTTATCCACCATCAGGAACACAAGTCTTGACACAATGCACCGTAGTATGTTTTAATTACATGCTAGAGAAATAACAGAAAAGAAGTCAAATAAGTTTTAAGTGGAAAAAGCAAACAGAGAAAATAGGGAGAATTTGAAAAGAGTGAATGCCTGTTTGGCAGAAAGATTTACAGGTGTTAAAGATGTAGCCAGTCACATTCTTTTACAGTCTTTTGCAGCTTAGGAGACTGGAAAAATGTGATGAAATAAAATGAAAGAGCATATCAGGAGGAGGACTTAATTATTTCATAAGTGAAGTCTGAATTATTCATGCTAGCTGTTGTTAGCCTTTTATTACTGTGGCCTGAGCCACCTATTTATAGCAAATTTCACACAGGTGTAGGTAGAAAAGAATTTGGCTCAATAATTCTAATCGAAGATTCCTGACACTCCTGTGTTTTCCTGTCTTGACCAAATTGAAAAAAATTCCGTTGTTTCTAGCATATGGATTTATATAAGTCAGTAAGCAGGAAAATGGACAGGGTAATTGTGTAAATGAGCTTTAGTAATGTTCTGTAAACTTTTGACCACAGTTACGGATTTTTTCTTTGTTAATGGAAAATAAAACCTAACAATTACACCGGGAGTGTGTTGTTCCTGGGAGAACTAATCATTTCCTTCTTGTGGGTGTGAGCTTTTAATATATTTGAAGCTATGATATATTTTTGGCAGATATTTCCCAGCTGTTACAAAGTTTGAAATTTGCCAAGTGTATGATCCTGAAGAACTTTGGGCAGACAACAGCTTAAAGCAAGTAAGAGAAAATCAAGGTGCTACATTTGAGTATGTGTCTTGCTGATATACTAGGAGAACTTTGTTTTAGCCAGCCACAGACCTTTTATATTGCATGGTCTGTAATCAATAAATTGTGTGCTAGTAACAACTATTCCATATATCACATCATATTTCTGTATTTAAGGGCCCGGATCAGGTTAGAGGGTTCCCACATTTTATTATATTAATCTGTACCTCTTTGGCTCTCACAGACAGTTTAAGAAGAGTTGTTTTCCCATTTGTGGTAATTGTAACAACAAAAAAAATCACTCGTTTCTGCTGAAGAGAAACAAAGCAAGGCATTGAACAGAAAACTCCACTTACCAAACATTCTCACTTGCCCAACTTACTAAGGAATTGAAAATAGTGCAAAATAAATTAACTACATTCCTAGTAAGAAATCATCATGGCCCACTGCTCAGATGATCATTCTCAACAGCCCCCTAAAAGTAGCCAAAGATGCTTTTGACAATAACAGTTTATATACTTTAAGACAGAGTCTGAATTATCCAGATTTATTTAGTAGGAAAACATTTATATAATTTTCTGTTTTTTTTTTATTATTCTTTGTTTTTAATTAACAGGAGATTCAGTTCCCACCCTTCTGTAGTTTTTATTGTGGACATGAATGCATATACTGTATATGTGGTTCTGTAAAATACATTGACTGTAAATTCTGCAAAAATATTAGCGTGTCCCACTCTCAGCTTCCAAAACCACATTCATTTGCTAAATGTTCTGAGTATGCCGGATATGTCAAGTTGCACTTTGGCAACAAGTTTCTTGGAGATGCCCAATAATTTGTTTGTGTTTTAAGTGATGAGTTTGGAAGGAGGAAGCATAAAAAATGCAAAATAAAATGTCGTGAGATATGCTTTCTATCTAGCTGTTAGGTAGTCTGTATAAACAGTTGAATGAAGAAAGGAAGCATCTTGACTTAATCAGAATAATTGCTAGAGATTTAAATACTGTTACAAACAAGTGATTTTTTATGAAAACTGATTGGAGGGAGCCTGCGTTCAATATAAAAAGCAGACTTTTCTGCTGGCATTGGAGTGAGAACAGTGCTATGATCTGTGATGACAGCATGTGATATGTCCAGTGTCCTGTGTTCCAGTGGTTGTTTTGCTTGGCCAGCATTGCACAGTAAATTCCATCGGATTTTGTCCCCCATTGACTGTGCTGGTGACAAGATCTGAAGTCAGTCAGCAGTCAGAAAACCACCAGCTATTCAGCATATTGTTTGCATGTGCTCAACTCTACTGTTTTCTGTAATGTTTATTAGCTGCTTTCATTATTTTTTTTGCAGTGAGCATTGCACTTTCTGATCCAGGACAAGTTTAGAAAGCAGTAAAAGCTGATTTTGTGCTGCTTTTTACAGTTTTCACTATGTTTAAGAGTAGAAGCAGTTATTGAGTTGCATTGATTTTAAAGAGTTTTCAACAGCCCATCTTGCATTTTAAAAAAAAAAAAACAAAAACGTTTGCAATTCCAAAGTAAAATATTCTTCATAAACTATCTCAGTTTTACTGATTAAGCCATAAAATGAGGTTTTTTTTATTTTTTCTTCTACATTTACTTGACTGGTAAATGTCAGTGTATTGATTGTTTCTCAGTATTTGAAAAATATGCTCTAACAAATACCCTTGTTTCTTGAAAAGAATTTCCACTTACATGTACGAGAGTGTCTATGTGCACACCTGTGAGAAGGGGACAGAGAAAGAACTAGAGTTGAGTGCTCACCCGCTAGTGAAGGTCATTCCTATATGAGCTATACAGTGGTTCGTACGCTGATGCTTTTGTGCAGCCCTCACAACTCAAATATCTCATTGTCTGACAATGTGATATGAAGTATTTCCTCCCATGGGGATATTTTCCTTTTAAAGTACTGTTTGCAGGTAAAAGATAATTATAAAGACACGTCATCTCTGTGTCTTTTGTTTTTGTTTTCTTTTTTAACTGTTAACGGTCAAAAGGATTTTCTTTCTGTATTCTGTCCTTATGATGAAGTATTATGCTATCAGAAATGAAAGTATCAATTTAAAGATTACTTTTTTTCTCCTATCACACTAATCCATATTTTAATCTATACATTAAAAAACTGCTGTCAGAAGAGGTCTTTCTCAGAAAACAGTGATTCATGAATGCCATTCCGAGATGACCCGACTTTGCAATATTGAACAGTCAAAGCATTTGTCTCAGTGGAAGGCATAGATACTAGCTATGTGCTGCATAGTTTGCTGCCACATGTAGCACACTGTCATCTTTCACAACAGTCTTATGAAATACACTTTTCCATTCAGCAATGGAAGAAGCATTTTCCTTTCTGTGCTTACTGTCTTTAGTGGGAAGCAGCTAACAAGTGCTATTACTTCCCCTTATTTTCCCACAACAGAAACAAGACTACATTTCTTCAACTGCCATTGACTTAATACAGGATTATTCTGTGAGAACAGACTAGCTGAGTTCTTGGCTTTGAGGAAGCCATACTAGTGTACCAAGGGGAAAATATGTACCTACACGGAGATTTTCACATGGATGTGTTGCCTTTTAACAGTCTAACACTTAGTACAGATGACAAATGAGTTGAGTGGCTACTGAAGGACAAATGTACATAAATATATACTCAAGGAATTAAAAATAAATAAAAACATGCTGGAGAACAGGATGTTTTTAATATATTTACATATTTTCAAAAAAACTTTTTTTTCACGTCTTTCAAGCAAATCATGTATTGTGTAGTCTATTTTCCTTTCCCCTTTCCCCTTCAACTGCACTTCTTTAACAAGTTTCAAGAAGTACTTCTATGTTGTGTTTTTTTTGTTGTTTTTTTTTTGGTCTTGCATGTGCGTAGACAAAATGTTGCAGTTATGTGCAGTTTTACAGTGACAGGCAATTAAAATCTTGAGATGCTTTTGGAGGAAGTCTGGACTATTGTCTTTCCAAAGACTGGATGGGACTCATGATGCGGGATTCCCTGCACCTACACAACAGTTAATGTTTGCACTGCATTGCTACTTGCTCTGTCATACCAGAGGGATGACTTAAGTGCTTTGAGCAGCAGTATGTTGGGTGAAGAGTGCTCAACTGTGAGATGGGCTTTGCTGTGTGATCTGACTTCACTCTGCATCTCTGTTCCCCTTCCTACTGCATATGTTTGCTTTCCTTGTTCCCAGGTGAAAACTGAAGCAGAACAAGTCCAGTGTTGCCAGGGTGGCAGAAGTAGGGGTTGTGTGGTGTTGGATTTGGCAGATCTGGGAATCCCTCTGTAAATCATTGTGTTTCTATAATTCGTGATGGATGCGTGTTATTCAGCTCTACCAGAGGAATTACTGCAGAGAGAGCTCTTGTCTTTTTCATTGCTGTAAAAACTAAATGGTCATGTAGCTCTGGCAGAGGTGGTGGTACATTACTGCCTCCCTTCTGGTTGCAGTTTCAATGATTACTGTGATTCCTAAGCATTTTCCACACAACATTGTTTGCTTTCTTACTATTTTGTTTTTGAGAGGGAAAATAGGTCTGATTGTTGTATCTTTTTTCTTTTCTTTTTTCTGTTTGTTTTTTTGGTTCTTCCATTAGAAAAAAAACCAAAACACTAGCATTTGTCCTATTGTTCTATTAAAACATGCCAATGGAGCATTAATTCCTCGGCATCCTATGAGGGGAACAGAGAACAGTTTGGAACAGCAGCTCTATTGATGAATGGACAACCTGATAGCATGTCACTGTTTTTTCTTGTCCTCAGTGTGCTGCTACAGAGTTCTGATGTTTGATGATGTTTGAGTGTTGAAAGTAAACTTTTGGATGAGGTGATCTATTATTTATCAGCTATATAACACTGTGATGAAGTTACATATCTCTCCTGGTTTAAAATATCTTTTAAATAGTCTGAACTACATTGGTCCACTACTTTTTTTCAGGAGCTTATATGAATCTTAGATAAAATAACAAAGCATGATACCCTCAGACAACAGCTTGTTCTAGATAACTAATTTCAGTTTTGTAGGAGACAGATTATTGAGTTCCCATTTAGTTAGAACTAAAAGTTTAAAAGTGGAAGGAGTAGCCTCTAGCCAGGTCCAGAAAGCATTAGCACATACTACTTCCTAGGTATACCATTGTTTCATTTTAAAGAAAATATCTTCTGCTTTACCTCTCTAAGTAGCAGAAGCATTTAGTTTGTTTGCTAGATGTTTGTATTTAGAGATAAATATAAAACTAAGCTTAAGCGAATGCAGCAGGTAACCTCTGGTTACCTGATTCAGGTGACCTGTAAGTAGCTTGAATTATTTCACACTTGAAACATATGAAAATAAAATAAAATAAAATAAAGAACTCTGAAATGAACCTTGTTTTGTTCAAGTACTTTTTTTTCAAATTGTGATTAAGAAAAATCTCTGATCAGTTAAGCACAAGGATGTGTTTAACCTTAGATTTCTAATCTATTCTGTTACTGTGTTCATTTTCATAACATGAGAAATGACTCCTTGTAAACTTCTATACTTCTAGTGGCCCAGCAGGGTAGAAAAAATAGATCTGCTTTTTGTTAGCTATGTATCTACTGGATGCTTGAAAAAAAAAAAAAATTGTAATATAAAGACACTCAGAAGGGAAATGAATATTTTATTTTATCTATTTGTTTCTAATATAAAGTTGAAAAGGAAAGTGGAGATTTTTCTTTCTGTAATAAATGCAGAAGGACACATGGATCCGTTTGCACTTATCTTCCCATTTTGTATTCAATAACTCTTCCAAAACACAATACATCATAAAAATATTCTTTATGTAACACATAGCACATATGCAACCCCAGCAACTCCAGGTCTTTGTTATTTCTGAGTAGTTCAAATACAGATACTTGAGGAATATCACACGTCCTAAGAAGGCAGGGCCACATGTTAACATTGAAAATAACTCTGAAGCTTTTGCTTGCTTTTAAACCAGCCTCTGCTCCTAAAGTCACAAAATAATGAGCACTGTTTGGTGCTTATTGGCAGATTTTGGAGCCAACCTGTGGTGCCCTAGAAAACATAAGGAGGAGTCAGACGAGCAAATATTGCAGAAAGCTCTTTGAACCATCCAGATTTGAAAAGAAAGCGGACATTATATTATCTTATGTAAGTTAGCAGAGTTGGCCTTTTCCAGTTCCAGAACTCTGTCCACTTAGACTATACCCAGAGTGTCCTCTGCTCAGAGGAAAGTGAAATGTCAGTTTGTACTTCCAGCAAAATATCTGTATGCCTAATTGCACAAATCTGGACTGATTTGATCAAGCGCTTTACAAACTGAGAGAAATATTTTTGTCAGTCTCTGAAGCACTTTCCATGCAAAATCTACTGAGGCAGGAAGCTGAAAACTTCTTTTCATTTTCCTGGGCTTGCATACATCCTTGTAGAAGGGCTGGGGGACTTGATGAAGAAATCCCACAGCTCTGGAAGGATGCTTGAGGAATAAGTTGTCTCCAGGGAAGAGTAGCCCCAGACATGGAGGCCCTTCCATTCTCTTCCTGCTGTCAACAATATCTGTTTGGAGGAGCCTGTTTCCAGTTTCTCCCCACTTGACCCCAGGTGTAAACTCTTTTCCTGTTGCCTGATTAGAGGAAAGGCTGCAGTAGAGGGAAGGAAAAAAAAAAAAAAAAAAGAGAAATTCAGGCTTCATTAACAATTCCGTGGATTAT
>VXAB01002296.1:83078-117112 GCA_013399175.1 Odontophorus gujanensis
AAAAAAAAAAAAAGAGAGAGATTCAGGCTTCATTCAGCATGCAGTGGATTATCTGTGTCTCTTGGGGTGGACTGTCTGCCCAACCCTGTTTCCAGGGTGTTTCCAGTCACACCAAATACGTTCTAGAAAACACTCAGAAGCACATTACTTCCCAGGAACAGGATGTTTCTGTTTTGCCAATGAGTGGATTTAGAGACTGATCGCATCTGAAAATCTTGGACTTGACCTTGGGTTATGTATGTGTAATCTGTAGATATATCCACACAATGTATGTGTATTCGTACATAACACATAGAGGTTGTGTGATTTGCATGTATCTACTTCACGGTAAGAGAAAAAAAAGACAGTATTGAGCTGTTGTAGCTATTCTTTTTGTTGCACAGAACTTAAAATTCTGGTATTACTTCTTGATTGATTCCAGCTATGGCCAATTTGGCAAATAAAAAGTAAAATTTTCCAGTTTTTTTAAGCAAGCCCATAGAGACAGTGTTGAGAAAGGAAATTGTATCTGGCAAGTTAATGCTGCCTGGATCACCATTCTTTAGTTCACTACAACATACACCCACAGAAACTTTGAACTTCACTGCATCCTAAGTTCCTACTGGCTTCATTTCCAAAGATTCATAATATTTCTAATAAAAGAAATCATTGGCCAGCTTTTTCCTCTGAGTTTTTAAATAAACGGTGTAACCTACTGTTACCAGTTTCCAAAATTAATAGGTGAATCATAAGAAGACATACTTTATTTTTCTGTTTATGATTTGAAAATAGTGGCCCTTGTGTTTAGGATTTTTTTTGTTTTCATTATTCGCAATGTCGTTATTATAAATGTGGGAAACCTACTGGGAAAAGAATGCTGCAGACACACACACAGAGATCCCAAATCCAACCCTCACATTGAGATTTTCCTATTATTGCCTCACATCTGGAATGTGTAACTTGCAAACTCAACCATAACAAGAATTATGGTTGAGCAAGTTAAAAAGTTTGCATTTTGATGAGTAGAGGAGTATAGTTCACCCTGATAAGGACATTTTTTAAATTCATTTCAAGCCATGCTTTTTCTATTTATTTATTTATTTTTCATCTGAAAGGAAAACAAAAGGAAATATGTGCTAACTTTTATCCTAAACCCAGGAATTTGAAACCTTGCTAATGGGAGTGCAAGCTCACACAGCTGGCTTGTAATCAGAACTGACTGTACTCCACATTGTCTTGCACAAATATCCAGTTCTTTTTCTTCTTCATTTTCAGCTGTACATTGCAGCTGGAACATAGTGGTTTTATTTTTTTTTTTTTTCCAGTTTGTAGTCTTAGCTCATGTTTCAGTGAATAGCTTAGTAACGGGTAAACTGACAAAGGGAGTAAGGGATTGGACTGGAGGTTTCAGCTTTATCTCCCATTCGATTCAACTGAGATTTTCTGTACTGATGGGAGTAAAATATGAACAAAGTAAAAACAATGTACTTCACCTTTCAATGCTGATAAAACCTAAAATAATTATACATTTCAAAGTAGACTGACGTCGTCATAGAAAATAATGTTTCATCTATCCTTCATATTATTCAGCTGAACTCAGTAAATGTACTTCATGAATGATTTTCTTCTTTCATCATTTCTGGATGGATGGTTACTGTATTTATGGAAAGCTTTTTATACCTGATATATATCTGAAATACTGATTATCTGTAGATTCTGTGCAAATTAACAAAAGGAAGTTTGTGAGAGTTGTCAAAACGTGAGTTTGCATTCCCATGAGCTGTGCAAGAATGTACAAAAATTGTGAATCCACAATTGCATGGTACCTTTTATCTTTAATTTCTATAACTAAACTCTGACAGTTGATAAAATTCATTATGGGATGACCTTACAGACTTTTTAAAAAACAATCAAGTGTATCCAATTTCCATTTCCATGGTCAAAGTTATGGATGGAATAATAACACAAATACTCCAAGAGATCATAACCAACAAGTTATATATGATTGTCATTTTATTTTGTATGCTGATACTGGCAATTAGAGGATTGAGTATTGCCAAAGATATACTCCATCCTGCATGAGTAAAGAAATGCAAGATGCGTTGGCTGAAAGAAGTGAAGAAAGAAGCATGCTAAAGAAATGCAGAGTATCAGAATATTTTCACTATGATTCCCTCAGAAAAGTTTGTAAGGAAGTTATGATTCAATAAACCTGCAAAGATCTATTGCATTTCCAAATAATAGGTATGAACTGAAAGTTTGATTTCTTAACCATAACAATGGTGATTATAATTGAGAATTACAATCAAGAAAAGTAAAAAAGGTGGATCAGTATCAAGCCACAGAGAACACTGAGGGATTCAAATGCAAAACTTTATGGCTGCAGATGAATGTTATTACAGATAAGATTTCCACAGCTACACGCTAATATTTCTATTAACTGATGATGAATTTACATGAATTATTTGGTAAAAGAATTGAAAGATCTAGTGGCTATACTTGTAGTGTGTTATCCACACTTTTTTTCTGATGTGTACAATGAAAGCTTCATTCATGGAATAGCTTCCAAACAAGAGTAGGCTATCCTGAGAGCTTAAAGCCTTCTACTCCCAAAGTGATCGGATCAGTATGAGGAATGATATCTGATCCCATTGCCAGTTTGTAAGAGAACGCAGTAAAGATTGAGTGAACATAAGAGTAGCATTTGCACACTGGAATTAGCTCATCATCTGAAGCTGAAAACATTGGCTATTCTGAATATTCAGAGTTTACAAATCCCTTTATTCACAAACATTGTATCTTTTACAAAATAATTTCAGCTCATTTGCTACCCCCTAAAGAAATGCAATATATTCTATTAATCCGGCTGCCACTTCCTTTCAGTAGCTCAGGTTCTGGATTTTTTATGGTTTACAAATGCACTGATATTTCTACCTAATATAGGGTACTTTTTGTTTGCTTCTTTCTTTTCCATTGGCTATACATAAACTTGTCCAAAATGATGTAATTTCTCCCCTGGATAGTAAGTGATTGATGGCACAGCAAGTAATATCATTGGTACAAATTTGAGATAATTTATTTCCAGGTACTGAATTTGCCACTTGACATATATATTTGTCTATTACAACTGTAGGGAAGATGTTGAAATGAAGACATTTCCCTTTTTTACTAGGTTCATTTTCACTACTTCCAGATGGCTGTTGTCCTTTAAAAATCTGGTTTGAGCACTTGTTTATCCCCACAAAAATTGAATGGCATTAATGGTATTGGTTACGCTTACTTTTCCGCTGCATTGCAGAAAAGGAATCAAACTGACTGTCTTCTTCCACATCTTGCAAAAGATCTGGCTTTCCCAGCTCAATACAAACACATGATGTTAGGATGGGAACAGTGGCTTCAGCATTTCACCAGGCCATTACTCTATGTCTCCAATAACCATGGAGTAAAAAATCCAAAAGTCTTTTGTTCATTCTATATGTTTGACAGCTCTTTATTGATGGCAAAAATTTTTGAAATTCAAAAGGTGGAATTTGTTGTGAGAATGGAATTGTTACATTCAGCTAGTTTCTAGTAAACTGTGAGAAGTGGCTGTCAGATAGGAGGAAGACTGTACCTGTCTAGGGTTTAATTTATTGTTATCAAGATCACAGGGAAATAAATCTGAGTGGAAGGCAAAGAATGAAGTTCCCTTGCTTCTTCTATGGATCTTTAAATACATCACTAGCATCAAGGTATTAGTTTTGTTGCTAAAACCTGAAATTGGGTTCTGTCGATTTACAGTAAGGTAAGACTTTCACAATGGCAATAAAAGCATCTGTTGGATCTCCAGTATAAGAAATCTAACATCTCCAAATTTGCTAAGGCTGAGTGAAGAACAAAACACATCTGTGCAGATGCACTACTGCAGAACTGGCCAGGAGGTTCCATAAGCAGTCCAACTTGATGCATCAATTCAGGGTACAGATGATATAGTCCTTTACCATGAGCACGAACTCTGTAGTTAAAAAAAAAATGCTCGAATATATTTAGATTAATAAGTAAGAGTGAAGTTTGTTTGGGAAATGGTAAGTGACATTTCATATTTTATCTGCATTACCTTTCAACCTTACTAGTGCCATTTGACTGTCAACTTGTAAAATGTCTACATGGTATTGTCAGGTGATCACATTTGGTTCCTAAGAGACAGGAACTGCCTCATGATGATTTTTTCTCCCAGATTTCTAATCACTTCAAGCCCCTTCCTGATTGTGAACTGCCTCCAAAGATAGCAGCCTTGATTTCCTCTGTTTGACTGCTCATTACTTCCCCCACCCATCTTTACTGTTTCTTCCATCCATAACTACTTTGCTGCTCTGGTACTCATCTGCATTTTCCTTCAGCTGATGCAGTTTATTAATCCAGCATACTGCCAAGAGCAGTCTTTTTGTTTGTTGTTGTTGTTTTTTTTTTTTTTTTTAATCAGTGTAAGATTCAGAGTTCCAGAAAATGTATTCTTAAACTACAGATAATATAGTTACCATTGTTATCACCTCTAAGTAACCTCATCTAGCTGAAACAGTATAAGAATTTCAACATCTATGTGAGAAGTTATTATTTTTTTAATTTAACATAAGTACCTTTTAATATCTTTTGTATAAAAAGAGCTAAGATTGCAAGATTGCAACAAATAATTTCTAAGTAGATCAAATCCATAACATATTGATGATAAATTTAATTTTTAATGAAGAAGTACTTATATTTATTAAGTGATAACAGTTTCATTTGCATAAATATACATGCAGTATTAAAAGCATTGTTTCATAATTGGTCTTTAGTACTGCCTTTAGTATAAGTCCTCACATTTCTGCAGAATGCTACCCATTATTGTGAATGACTGGGGTGATTCTTGTTAGCACATTAATTTATACTTGTACTTAATCATGCTGTTGGTGTTCTGGATGCCATCTACCCTGAAAGTAACGTGTCTTTTTTAAAATAGCACTTATTTTTAAAATGTTGGCATATTCAAATTTATCATGATATTTTTTATCAATTGTTATCAGTATTTTTTATAAAAAACATTAACTGTCTCAAGCATTACCTTACTTCTATCCATGACCTACTTAACCATGTCATTAATTATTCACCTTCATCTATAAAGAAATGTGGACATTTTAGACTTAGTAAATAGTTAAAGTGAGTAATTTATGGATTTATAAAATGTAAGTTCTTAATATTACAGCTGTTAAAGTCTCCTTGGAATTTTAATATTAATGATTGCTTTGTTCTTAACTTACATCTGAAGCTTCTCATCTTGTAGGATTTTCTTCCTGGCTCCCTCAGCAGTACTGAGGCCACACATAGCAAATACATGTTTGATGCTTGTTTATAAAGGATTTGACCTATCCTTCTGCTTCTCTCTTTCAGCTTCTCCCTTATGACCTCATCATTTCACTCAGTCAAGCCTTGTAAAATTTTGTTTGTTTGTGGGAAGTACTTCAATGAGTATAATTTCCCTTGGTTATTTTTGGTCATTGTCCTTCAGGTTGCTATGGTAGAATTGGTGCAAAGATGTATTTTGAGATGAAAATTTTTCGTAATAAGTAGTGTAAGGCTTTCTCAGCCATCTCTTGGCTGTGACCTTTGACATCTTCACTCCCCTATTTCTGAAACCGTTTCCCAATTGAACCCAGAAGATCTTGTCCATGATAGATAGTAACTCTGGGTTGCAGCTGGAGATCTCATCAGATGTGCAGTGTGTTCGGGTGCTCATTCATTAATCCCAAATAGTGGCCATAAGCAAACTCTGACAAGCTCTTTTAAGTCTGAAATTTCTGTTGTGCAGAAAACTAGTGTGGTAAATAGGCTCTGGGTAAGATCCATGTTCATAGTCAATCACAGTAGATGTTACAACTGAAATTAAGTGTTAGCAATTAGGGAACGTAAACTTTACATGTGTACTGATAGACAACTATACTGCAGATGTGTTTATTATTAGATAATTCATAGCTACATACATACATAGAAGTACACAGAACAGAGATTGTTTATGGACTCAAAATTTTGTGTGTATGTTGTTCAGCTGTCTTCATTTGGAATTTGTACAACTTTATTTTCTAAGGAGCCATCCAATTAAGAACTTAAAATAATACCTAATCTCTTTGTGCCATTACCTGAATCTCTTCCATATTTTAAGTGCTTTTGTACTAATCTGCTAGGTTAAAGAAACATCAAATCTTGACAAGTAAAGTAATAGTGTTGATATTTGGGAGGCAGAGAAGTATTCTTGTTCTTTGTCAAGACCTTTACTAGATAGTAGAGGAAGGTTGCAGGTATAAGGTGGCATTTTTTGACCATGACCTTATTACCATAAGCATCGCTTGAAGTCATAGCAACTGAGCTGATTCTAGACCAGAATTTCCATTGAGGAAAGTTGATGAGGTAGGGCAAGGCTGTATTTTGGAAAATCAGCAACACTGTATGAGCTGGAGCTGACAGATTGCTCTTGCAGACCTGGAACTATAGCTTGGCTGTTTTAGAGATCAGACTGAGGTCCAAAGAAAAAAATTAGGCTACACAGTCAGATAATTTACTTTTACAGATCAGAGGTAAGTATCTTAGGAAAAAAAAAAACAAACTTGGAAAATTCAGGTCAGGGTAGCTATATTTCTCAGTAATTAATTCAGTGATGTTTTCTGATATGACCTGACATTAGTAGTTCAGTTTTTCTTCTCAAGATTTCCAACTACATTTTGACAAAGTTAAAGGAAAGAAACATTCCTACTTTCTTGTTGTTGTTTTTTTTTTTTTTCTTTATGAAGTCTGTTTCTAAAGGAGACTTTTGCAGCACCAAAAAAAAGAAAAAAATCTGTTTCTTTATGGTTGGTGATCATCTTGATTTATCTGAAAATTTGGTGCAGATGTTTGTCATTCATGGTTCACTCGTTAAGCTGCAATAAGACCACCCCACCTGTAAATTTCCCACACGACCTGTGCATGAGGTCATAAACCTTAGGTCATGAGGTTGTCAATTGATATGTAAGCTCCCAGGATCCATCAAACACCAAAAGTGTGAAATTCTTATGAAGTTTAAGTCTGAAAAAGTTTATTACTGGTTTCCAGAGAGTGCCATTCTTTCATGGACTTAATATCATCAGTTGCTCTAGTCAGGCACTGCAAGTCAAGAGAAAACTGAAAGGCTACTGCACAAACAGGCACTACTGAGGCCTCAGCACTCTGCAGAATTAAACCTTATCTGTAAAGCTGCTTGTGAGAAAAACATTTTTTCCTGATACTTAATTTACACGCCTTTTTTGTCTGTTTTAATTTTATAAAGCAGATTGTGGTCATAATAAACTACTTAAAACTACATAAGCGTATAAGGAAAATGCAGAAATAATGTAATATGAAGCAGATTCCTTTTGAGTTTACATTTGTAGTATTTTATTTATAATAAAAAACTGACATTTATAGAAAGAATCATTTATTTTTATCCCTAAACTGGATTAAAATGGAGGCTTCAAAACAATTTTCAAAAAAATGGGACTGTATGGAGTCCAAATATCTTTAAGCAGTTGAAAAAATGCTTATCTTCATAGCAAACCCACTCAGATTTTGTTTAAACATGAAATTGTGCAATCTGATTCCAATCATATCTATTCACTTGATTTCACTGCTAGAAGAGCTGAATTAAGTGTGAACAGAATATTGTAGCCATAGTATTCATTTAGAGCTTATGAGAATTCTGTGAGAAATGTGTTTGCTACGCATTTCCCATTTTGGGTGTGTTTATCTGTTGATCTATGAGCCAAGTAGAATATTGATACCTTTGTAAATATGCTGTAAGAGTTACAGAAAAGACTGGAGTGGCTGACAGAGAAAATGTTTGTGCTTCTTGTTTCTTTTAACTTTTTATGTGCCTCTTTCTCTTGATGTTGAGGCTGTCTCTACATGTCCCTTTTTCTCTGCTGGGTGAAAAGTAGAAAAGAGTTAGTCCAGAATAAATATCTTCATTAAAATGTGGAAGGGCAGAATAAAATTTACATAAATGAACATCTGTATGTACATTACACTAACATAATATTTAGTCAGATGATCACATACTGATTATGGCTGTGGCCTTTAAGAGAAACTCCACCAAACTACCTCTTAGTATATTTTGCTGCAAAATAATCTCTTGCAAATAAGATTATTGCATTTAATGCTTATTTTATTGTGCTGAAGTAGTGACATTGGATTAACTGATGTAATACACGGATTAATTCTAACTCATTTGGTGTTGTTCAGTAACTTATACAAATACTGTTGAGACTCTACAGTTTGCAAAATAACAGATCTCTAAATCCCTGTGATCTTGTTTGAACACAACACCTTAACACATGTATAATCACATCTCTGTATGTAACAGGTTCCCACTGAACAAGACACTTAAGACAAAACTTCCCACCTGATTTTCTTTTAAAAGTGCCAATACCAGGATTTAGGGCATTTCTCTAAAGCTTTACCAGAACAACAGATGAATGTATCACATAGAACAAGAAAACTTTGAATACAGATATCCAAAAGCACTGAAATGAAGCAGGTTGGAAAAGGTTATGAAAACCCATATATTGCCTGCCAACTACATTATTCCGGAGTGGAGTGGTGCAACCCAAGGAAATTCATAATGACATCTCAGTTCAATATTTTCTGTGCCCCTGGGAAGGTCTCCTTCTCTCCACCACCTCAAAAGTTTGGCTTTGGGTATTCTTATTCATCCTGTCACTCCATTACCCAGCCAACCATATTTAAACAAAATGTGCTGTATACTGTAGTGATAAATGGCAGAAAAATCATCCGACCACCCATACCAAGTGTCGATGAAAATGATTGCATCTCTGCAGAATCAGGATCAAGATGATGTGTAAAGTGCATTGATAAAACTGTTGCTGAAATATGATCTATGCTGGGGAGGTGTAGTACATTTTTAGTATCAAACTCTTGTCTAGTATTCCAGAATTGTGACAAAATGAAGCAGCAATCAACAAGTATGGATATTAGTAGCTGAATGAATCTAACATATTTTATACCTACTTTAATATGCCTACAGGAAGAGTAAGTATAGATAGTTTAAACACTTGTGTAGTCTTCTCTGAGACTCCTAATAGATGTGAATTGGAATTTAGCAATTAGACATGCATCCTCCTTCTTCTGCACCTGGAATGCCTGCAGAGTAGAATCAAATCTCAGACACTTACCTGCAAAGATGATGACATTTTAAATGTAAATATACATAAATGCAGAATAATCTATAAAGGTATAATTCATAAGGTATGTAATAGGCACAGTTTATTCTGCCATAAATATTATTATGTATGACAACAAATTACAGTGAAGAGAACTGGTTTGGAAAGTAAAAATATGTGTTGATTGAATGAACTCTTGCAACCAGTTGTGATAATATTGTCTGTTGCTCTATCTTAAGCTATTTTTATTGAAATTAATTTAAACTATTTTTAAATGTTTTCAGTGGATTATTAGAATTTTTACAGCAACATGATATGCCTTGCAGTTAGCAGTAAGTTTACTTTCTTAACAGCAATTCAGTTCCGTGGTCATGCAAAATGCAACATTTGCAACTTAGCTTCTTTGAAAATAAGTTTTATATGTGAAATTTGTACAGTTTTGAAATAAATAAATGCAAATTGAGAACTTAGAGTTGCTAAAGTTCTTCTTGCACCTGTGAAATGCCTTCCCAAAGTTGTTCGTATAGATTGAACTGTGCTCCATATTAAATGAAGGAGAGATTTGGACATGTTTGATGCAGTTGTAGATTAATATATCATTCAACCTGTGTGATTACACGTTAGTCATGGCCATTAATTTTCCTTCAAAATTTCATTTTTTAATACAGGAAATACAGTTTAACTTAAAATTTTTTTTATATTAGTAGCATTTAGACCTTACAGGTTAAGGTTTTTAGGGCTTTGTTTTTTTTCTTCTATTTTGTTTAGTTTTGCTTTTCTCTTTAGCTTTTTTTTAAGACTTGCATAATTTGTGCTGTAAAAGGCAAGACTTCTGTTACACCTACCACTTTCTCTTCTGAGTAGGTAGCATTGTAAATTATTAAATACAACTACAGACAGTGTCATGATAACTTTTAATGTGATGGTGAAGTGAGAGCATTGATCTTATGTAATTTGAGTCAGAATAATATGAACAGGTAAACTATTTGTAACTTCTTACAGCTGAGTAGGAACATAAGTAATATTAGTAACAGAAAAAAGGCCATCTGGTCCAGCTTGCTTGAGGTTTTTTGATTGGTTGATTATAATCTCAAACACCTGCTTTTCCACTGAGATCTACTTCACTAGTCCTATCCTATTCCAGAAACAAATGTATCTGTCTTTTGTACACCTTTATAAATCTTTTCTTATAAGTTTGGTTATTCAGACCTTATGTGGTCTTATGGTACGGGAGGTCCCAAGTCTCAGAAGAGGTGGAGGCTTCTAGATCCTGGATACTCAAAAACACACAGAAATAAATGCTCCTGATTTAAGGGTTTGTAGTCTACATTCAGAAAATGTATGTAGATGGTGATAGCAGTGGTGTGGTTAAAACTAGGTGAACATCTATGTGGTAATATGGTTGCCTTGACCAATTACAAAATGAAAGTGTTCATTTTACTTTTACACTGAAAAAACAGATACATACATATATATATATATAGTTTTTAAATTTGTACTGACATCCTACTAAGGCATTTATTATTCTTATTTCTCTTTTTCTTTTCTGGGTAGTACTATGTTTCTTGTAATTTTCCTTGGGAATAAGGAGAGCATTTAGTACTCATAAACTTTATTTATTTATTTATTTTTTGCCAGAACCAGAGGGAAGTAAACATCAGCTCCATGAAGCAATATTTTCGTTCTATAAAATAAGGCACAAAGATATGTACTGTTCTTTTCCTGTCTTTTTATTCTCTTTTCATTTTACTGAATATATTAATTCTCAAAGGTAGTAGTGAAGTAATTAGGAATATCATATAAATGAGATCAAAGCAACTTAAACGATCATTTAAACAATAATTTGCTCAATTTCTTCAAAACAGTACTTATGTACATATTTTTCCAGTTTTTTATAAGTCCAAGTCCTGATATGAAATATAAATAAAATTTGTGTTTATACCTTGTTTTTTTAAAATGTTTATTTATTTATTGCTAGGGGGAAAATAATGAGTGTTCTTGTACTATAACCACTAGCTATAGCCTAGATTTTGTATTACTGGCACCAGGTGCTATAAATTATACCCCTTGATTGTCAAGGTCTTGATTCCCTGGTGTTAGCTTATATCAATTTCTCCAGGGTTTTGGCAAAGGATATTCTTAGCCTGGACTGACACAGTTGTGCTGTGTCTCCCTCAGGCCACCATTCAGCAGTTTCTGAGTGCCTCTTGGCTGAGCAACTGAAACTCAGACTTCATCCATTGCTGGGGCCTTCCACCCCAGAATGTAAGTAAGTTCTGGGATGAATATGGGGTAGTCATTTAACTTACAAGCTTTGAGAGCTCTCATGCTGGGTGTGGAGATAATGGGTACTGGTGTGCATATAAAATATCTTATGAAATTATACATAAATACTTGGTGTTTGATATGTCTTAACACACTGTAAAAAAACTGTACTTACAAGTATGTTTTCTATAAAAAAATCAACACTTCAGAGATAGAAAGAGATTCTCTGTTTCCCTCTTCTCCCCCGCCAACTGTGGGAGGAGATTGGCTGTGGAGTAGCGGGATTTTTTTGGTAGACTAGAGTTACATTTGGCACAGTCTGCCTAAAGAGGCCAATAGCATGCTCTCATTTTGGGTCAGTAATTTTGGCTAGCAATGGATTTTAACCAGAGATCTCCAAGTTGAAATAATAATAATAAAAAAAAACCCTTCTATTTTTATATTAAAAATGAAATACCCTGCACTTGCCAGATAATAATGACACTTTATAAAATAGAGGAGACTATTTATTTTAGGCAGATCTGTTTCCTATATACAATTTTAGTGGTAGAGGTAAGCCTGCAGTCTTGTGTCTTGTACTTCATAGCTTAAATGCTTGTTTTTGTGATTTTGGAAACAATAAAGTACGAAAGATGAATATTGCATTGAACTTCCAATCTCGGCTTGTTCTTATGGCTTAGTGCAAATGGGTAAAGGATAAAAATCAGTTAATTTACAGGGAAATATATTACTGTGTCATAATTAATCAGTTAAAAATTGTTTCTTTCTCCGAAATCCTCTCCTTTCTGTTACCTAAGCTATGAATTATCCAGCCAGTAGATGTAGGTCCTTAAAGTCAGAAAATATAGTGACAGTCAGAAGATGTGGCTACAGAACTTAGTGAGCACTTAGAAGGAGTGCATTTTTATAGGTCAGTTGCTATAGCTGTCCTTTAACAAATCAGTTTGAATTAGCAGCAGAGGAGCCTGTTGGCATTCCTGTTCCCCAACACCTTCAGATTCATCTGTTAGCTCTTGTTGCCAGCCCTCATCTTAAATTCCTAGGCCAGGAATCTGTGTCTGCAGGGAGTGCTGAAGTAGGTTTGGCTCCACAATTACCAATACCAAAACTTAAAGCAAACACTGGAATGGGCTCTACAAAAGAAGCTCTTTGTGTATGTTTTTACCAGTCTTCACCTAGTAATTATTTATTCAACTTCCTCTTTCCCCAAAATATTTATATAAATAACACCTCTGACTCACGGTCAAAGAATAAAACACAGTATCATTAGCAATGGACAACCAAGGAAAAGGCCTTACTGAAGAGCAATTTATACTTATCTTTTTCAGTGTGTGTAGTTAAACTGCTGTAGCCCCAGGGATGGCTTCAACATAAAGATGAGCCTGAATTTGTGTAGAATTAATTTTGGAATGTCTTTGTTCTGTACTGAAGGGATGGAGCAGGGTGTAGTGGGAGAGACAGCAGTGAAGATTGCATTCTGGTTTTAGAGGTGTCTTCTAGATAGTTCTAGCAGATGGACCTGGAGCTGGGCTGTACCAGATGGATCCTCGCTTGAATTCATATTAAAGCAAGCTTAATGGACTCTTTTTGACTTCTAAATTGTGACTTTTGTGCTTTGACAAGTTGCCTTTGGTGTGGTCTCTACCTAATCTGTCTCTATGGCTTCCATATCTTTGTTCAAATGATAAACTGAAAGGGATGTTACAGTTTCAGCATACCTAATAGTGCCCAGAAGCAGTCTGTTCTATGACAGTTTCAACCATAGGTAGCTATTAAATGTATGTAGAATATCTGTGGTCAGCTACGTGCTTTTAGGAATGGGACTGTAAGGTAAACACTGGTGCACGTTTCTTTTTGTATATTTCACATACACTGAAAATAAGCAATTAGTCTATCACTGCTAAATAATCTTACAGTAGCTGTTACTCCAAGCATATATTAGCTCATTTTATTTATGAGAGAAAGGATGTGAGACATTTGTAAAACAAGCATATAAATAAATATGAGTGGACTAGTTACCTGAACTTGAGTTTGAAGTGTTAACAGCCCTTTGTTTTGAACTGCATAATATATAATGAACCTTTTTCAAAATCTGGTGAAGCTAATGGACAGTTAAAACTGAATTCAGTAGATTTTGGATCAGATCCATACAGAACTCTGAAAACGTGTATTTCCTAAAATGTCTGTCTGGGCTTTTCTGTAGTTTGTGAATCCACAGGCTGGTGGGACTGAAGTTGTGCACACGCTTTTTCTTTTTTTTTTTTCTTTATGCACACATATTTTTGCCCTAGAGTATTTTAAAAGTTGATTTAAGGGGTATGGTGCATCCTGGATGTCCCCAGGCTTCCTTGATATTCTCAGTAAATTTTAATGGATTCTTTTGCAAGTCTAATCTGCATTTCCCAGTATCTATCATTCAGAAGCGTAGTTAATAAATCAATTTGAACCCTGCAGGAGAATACTGTCTAGAACTAATTCCACTTTTACACCAGAATAACTGAACTGCATTATACGTGTTACATCTTGATGTTTCTGCCTTTGGAAAAATGAAGAACCAAATAAATGAATGCAGGAATCCAGCCGACAAAGTAGAAGTTGAATGAAGTGGCCATGGATGTTTCTTTTTCAAAAGCCTGTTTTTGTATCTGAGTTGGAGGACTTTAATTTCTTCCTGTTCTTTTTATTTTTTTTTGNATCCTTTTTGATTCCCATTTCATTCCAGCAGTTTCCTTCTAAAATCCTCCAAGATGAATATATTCACAAATTGCATAAGCTGACATTTCAGTGGCAGAGAGGTTTATAGAAAAAAACATAATAATAATAATTATAAACATATACAAATATATAAGAAATTTGAGAAGTAAAATATGTATCTAGAGGCTTTTTTGTTTGTTTGTTTAAAGAATTAACTTAGTTTCAGTTCTTTTTATCATCCAGCAAAGTAGTAAGGTGCTGATTTGGTTACAGCTAATGTGTTTCACACATTTATACTGCAGTTGGACATCAGTATTCAGCATCACCAAGTTATATTACGCAGGCTGGCAAATACTCAGAACTAAGGATTACCATCACTGCAATTGCCCATATTTGGAAAAGCCTGACTCAAGTCTGCAGCTTGTATGAATTGACATAGCTCTATAGCTCCATTTTGCACCAGCTGTTGAAGATCTCCTTTACACAGGAATTTGTTGCAGGTTTTAATTTTAATAAATATATGTAGTTCAATGGAATGATTTGTGATTGAGCAATTAATGAGCCATATACTCCTCTTTGTAGGAAAAAAAAAATAAAGTGTGGAAAGAGCTAAGTGATGTAAAAACTAGTTACAACAATGAGCTGCGCAGGTTGATATATATGATGTCACTCAATCAGGAGGTTGTGAGAGTACCAGCTGAGCAAACATTGCTATAACCAGTAGGAACTCCCACTGAAGAAAGGGTAACCAAAGGACTTGGGCCAAATAGAGCAAGTGTACCGGGAAGTGTGACGTGCTTGGAATTGTGATGTGGCTTGGGTCTGGGTTCACAAACTGGATTTGATACTATGAGGTAGTTATCTTTTAAGGTACTGTGACACTGATTATTTATTTATTTTGTAATATTCAGTGCTGTTTTCAGGCTATTAAACTCAAAAAATCTATCATGAAAGCCAGTACAGACAGAAAATGGCTGTGCTTCTTACAACCATGAATAGATCAACAATATAATGGTTGCTGCCACCCTGATTCCTCCAAGTCCGAAGGTACAGCTCTTTGCAGCAGGGATCAATTAGAACTCAGTCAAACAAAACTGACCAGCCACAAAGCTGCCCCAAGCAACTAGAAAACTGGCTCTGGGAATGTGTGAGAAAAAGGTTGCTCAGGCAAGCTGGTATAACAGAATTTGTGTGAGATGCAGCAGTGGACTAAAAAAATGTGAATGAAGTCAGAGACTGAGTCAGTATGAATTAATTTCTGAATCCTTACTTAGCAATTATTTGTGGTTTTCCATGGTGTTTGTGGAGAGAGACTGTTCAATTCTTGGGAACTGTATGAAGGCCTTCTTACAGGCTGTGGGTTAGGACTGACCTGCTGTGATGAGCTTAGGCTTGTATTTGTATTGATATAACTGTGATGCAGAAAGTGTGATTTGTGTAGCTTAGCTTCTTAGGGAACTGCTCTTAGGAGAAAAAAGCAGGAAGTTTTGGGGAGCACTGGGACTTTTTCTGGTCATTCCATTGATGTCCTACGCTTATGAAATAACACAATGCATCTATTGGTTGAGTGGTCCATTGTTTTTGACCTGTTCAAGCTTTGCTTTTCTAACCATGTTATGTCTTAAATACTTTACAGATTCAGAAGTCTATGGGAGTATAGTTTAGTCCTCAGATTTTTGCTGTGAGGGGATATGATCTAGCCCATTGTTTGTTCTGGGTAACATATGTAATGCTTTGGCTTGTCCTGGATCTTCCCACGTTTCCCTAGACCATTCTGCATCTTAAGTTTTGCAGATCTTATTGTGGATTTTCGTGTGGGAGCAGTTTTGTGTTTTCAACTGGTATGGCAGTGGATCAAACAGGAAATTTTGGCATGTGCATAGATTCTGGAGGCAGGTTTTGTAGAAGATCACTCCAATTTTTGGCTTGTAAGGCATGGGAGCGTATACCGTGTATTACTTGATTATAAGTTAGCCCACTCACTAAATAGTTTGCTGACCACATAGAGTAATTCAAGAAGAGAGCTGAAAAAGAGATAATACTAAACAAAGAACAGAAAAAGCGCATCTTGCATCATGGAAGTATCAGTGCCTATTGAGGTTTCCTAGCAAAGTTGCTGGATTACAACTAAGTATGCTTCAGAATTGCATATTGTAGCATTATTTTCAGTTTGAGTCTGCCTGTGTGAAAGAAGCATTGTTTATGCTGTAATTACCTGAGTGCTGCAACATTTAATTGTGAAATAATCAAAGAGGCATAGATTGAGCCTTGAAGGGGTGCTTTTGACTTGTTCCACTCCTGAAACAGACTCCGGCAACAAAGGCTATAGTAGTCTGGTTCTCCTAACCAGCCGTGGAACTCCTGTTTTCTAATTGCTGAGAATTTAACTTGTCAGATATATATGCATAGGTAGGTGCTTTCCAATAAAAATGTGCAGAGCAGGAAAGTTCAGAAAATTTTTGATGCAATACAGTAAATCATATATAATTTATGACTCAATCACAGTTCTACTTACAGCTTGTATTTTGATTCATAGCTATGAGTATCCCAAGAATACAAACCATTACTTAGACTCACTGTAGCCAAGGCCTCAGTGTCTTATTAAAATGAGATCTTAAAAAATAAATAAATAAAAAAGAAGGATATATACGTTTCCCTGTATGGAGGCTTCTTTGTGTGTGGCATGTGATATAGTCTTTCAGATATGTCCTTGGATCTAATCTTGTTCTCATCAAACCCATACAGCCTTATGCTTGCATTAAAGTGACTGAGGGAAGAATTTGTTCCTATGAAAATTAAATTCATAATATAAAAGGAGACTTTTGGCATACAATGTGTCTTACAACACTTACTGAACATTTAAATGAAAAGCATAAAGAAAAGTTGGATCAGAAGGGTAACAAAAGAGGGACCACACCACAACAGAATTATGAGTCAGGTNTGGATTCTTTTGCAAGTCTAATCTGCATTTCCCAGTATCTATCATTCAGAAGCGTAGTTAATAAATCAATTTGAACCCTGCAGGAGAATACTGTCTAGAACTAATTCCACTTTTACACCAGAATAACTGAACTGCATTATACGTGTTACATCTTGATGTTTCTGCCTTTGGAAAAATGAAGAACCAAATAAATGAATGCAGGAATCCAGCCGACAAAGTAGAAGTTGAATGAAGTGGCCATGGATGTTTCTTTTTCAAAAGCCTGTTTTTGTATCTGAGTTGGAGGACTTTAATTTCTTCCTGTTCTTTTTATTTTTTTTTGTTTTTTCTGTTTCTTTTTCTGTCTCTTTTTCTGTTTTCCCTAGCATTTTTTGAATATATTTTTCTGAGGGGCAAAAAGTAAGATTAATCTGGGTGAATTAGCATCAGTTACTGTTTTCTTCTTTATATCTTACAGCTTTATTTTTCTGTAGCATAAGTAAGTTTAGAGTTTTGAATATTGTGGGAAAAGGTTTCACTGGCATCCATTCTTGCCATTAAAGTACTTCCCATCTGAATATTCCCTGCCAAAGTATGTGGTATCCTGTGGAGCAAGAGGATGAGGACATAGATTGCAATGAAGCTGAACAGTTTGCACTTCCTAACAGTGACACCAGGCATCAATCTTTTGTAGAGACAGCCCAGAATGCAGGAGAATAAGAACACTCTGTCACTCTGTTTCTCTTTCTCTCTCTCTCTCTCAAAANACAACCATGAATAGATCAACAATATAATGGTTGCTGCCACCCTGATTCCTCCAAGTCCGAAGGTACAGCTCTTTGCAGCAGGGATCAATTAGAACTCAGTCAAACAAAACTGACCAGCCACAAAGCTGCCCCAAGCAACTAGAAAACTGGCTCTGGGAATGTGTGAGAAAAAGGTTGCTCAGGCAAGCTGGTATAACAGAATTTGTGTGAGATGCAGCAGTGGACTAAAAAAATGTGAATGAAGTCAGAGACTGAGTCAGTATGAATTAATTTCTGAATCCTTACTTAGCAATTATTTGTGGTTTTCCATGGTGTTTGTGGAGAGAGACTGTTCAATTCTTGGGAACTGTATGAAGGCCTTCTTACAGGCTGTGGGTTAGGACTGACCTGCTGTGATGAGCTTAGGCTTGTATTTGTATTGATATAACTGTGATGCAGAAAGTGTGATTTGTGTAGCTTAGCTTCTTAGGGAACTGCTCTTAGGAGAAAAAAGCAGGAAGTTTTGGGGAGCACTGGGACTTTTTCTGGTCATTCCATTGATGTCCTACGCTTATGAAATAACACAATGCATCTATTGGTTGAGTGGTCCATTGTTTTTGACCTGTTCAAGCTTTGCTTTTCTAACCATGTTATGTCTTAAATACTTTACAGATTCAGAAGTCTATGGGAGTATAGTTTAGTCCTCAGATTTTTGCTGTGAGGGGATATGATCTAGCCCATTGTTTGTTCTGGGTAACATATGTAATGCTTTGGCTTGTCCTGGATCTTCCCACGTTTCCCTAGACCATTCTGCATCTTAAGTTTTGCAGATCTTATTGTGGATTTTCGTGTGGGAGCAGTTTTGTGTTTTCAACTGGTATGGCAGTGGATCAAACAGGAAATTTTGGCATGTGCATAGATTCTGGAGGCAGGTTTTGTAGAAGATCACTCCAATTTTTGGCTTGTAAGGCATGGGAGCGTATACCGTGTATTACTTGATTATAAGTTAGCCCACTCACTAAATAGTTTGCTGACCACATAGAGTAATTCAAGAAGAGAGCTGAAAAAGAGATAATACTAAACAAAGAACAGAAAAAGCACATCTTGCATCATGGAAGTATCAGTGCCTATTGAGGTTTCCTAGCAAAGTTGCTGGATTACAACTAAGTATGCTTCAGAATTGCATATTGTAGCATTATTTTCAGTTTGAGTCTGCCTGTGTGAAAGAAGCATTGTTTATGCTGTAATTACCTGAGTGCTGCAACATTTAATTGTGAAATAATCAAAGAGGCATAGATTGAGCCTTGAAGGGGTGCTTTTGACTTGTTCCACTCCTGAAACAGACTCCGGCAACAAAGGCTATAGTAGTCTGGTTCTCCTAACCAGCCGTGGAACTCCTGTTTTCTAATTGCTGAGAATTTAACTTGTCAGATATATATGCATAGGTAGGTGCTTTCCAATAAAAATGTGCAGAGCAGGAAAGTTCAGAAAATTTTTGATGCAATACAGTAAATCATATATAATTTATGACTCAATCACAGTTCTACTTACAGCTTGTATTTTGATTCATAGCTATGAGTATCCCAAGAATACAAACCATTACTTAGACTCACTGTAGCCAAGGCCTCAGTGTCTTATTAAAATGAGATCTTAAAAAATAAATAAATAAAAAAGAAGGATATATACGTTTCCCTGTATGGAGGCTTCTTTGTGTGTGGCATGTGATATAGTCTTTCAGATATGTCCTTGGATCTAATCTTGTTCTCATCAAACCCATACAGCCTTATGCTTACATTAAAGTGACTGAGGGAAGAATTTGTTCCTATGAAAATTAAATTCATAATATAAAAGGAGACTTTTGGCATACAATGTGTCTTACAACACTTATTGAACATTTAAATGAAAAGCATAAAGAAAAGTTGGATCAGAAGGGTAACAAAAGAGGGACCACACCACAACAGAATTATGAGTCAGGTATGGGTCATATAGATACTTTTCAGATAGAGGTGATGATTGATCTGTGTAGGAAGATTTCTTTTTTCATGGTTTAGTGGGCATGGTGGTAATAGGTCAATAATTGGACTAGATGAACTTAGTGGTCTTTTCCAGCCCTTATGATTCTGTGTGAGATTTAAAGGATTCTAAGGTGACTTCTTAATTTTAGTAAGGGCATCCACAGTGTCTCAAGACACAGAGTTATTTTTTTATCCAATTTTTATTTAAAAACAAACAACAACAACAACCACAAAACCAGTAATAAAGCATGAATTTCTGTCTCAGTGGTTGTCTATGCAACATAGAATTCAGGTGGGAAGGATAACCTTTGAAAACAGCTATACATATAACAGATCTGTTCAAAGATTTCATAAGCAAATCAATTAGAACAGAGCAGGAAGGCCGTGAGTAATCAAACACGTCGTTTTGTAAATAAGTGGAGCTCATGGTTTATTGGAGAAATTAAGCAACATGCATCTTCTCTGTTCTACCTCACAAAGGTAAGAATAAAATAGAAGGAATGACTGAAAGATTTACCTTTTGGGACACTTTAATCAACTATTCTGGAGCTTCTGCTAATTCTGACAGGAGAAAAGTGGTCCTGTGGCACGATCACTTTTCATTTGCCATGCTGGGGTCAGGAGGGACCAGACTGTTGGTGAGAATTTCTTACCATGTTGTCTGTCTTTGTGAAGTTCATTGTAATCTGATAATCTGTAGCAGCATGACATGTAATGTTCCTATCTTCTAAGTAAATAACTACTTCAGTTAATCACTACGTAAGGAATATATCTAATCTTGTAAGATGGCAAGCGTAGTCAAACTAAATGTTTTGTTCAAGTAGATGCTAAGAAGAAACTTTCACCTGTTCTCTTAGCTACAGTCAGTATTGACTGAAAGAGAACAAATCCTTACATGACTCAGCATATTGATATGGATATGCTTTCTAAGTCATCGTTTGGCTTTTTTTTTCTTCAGTTTTTCTTAGATTCAGAAATCTAAGGTCAGTAAAGCTACATGAAAAGACATTGTCCCTTTTTAATTAAAAGATCTATCTGAACTTTTAAACTAATTAAAGATCCATCAAATCTTTGTCATTTAATTGATCGTAGGATTGTGAAAAATTGTCAGTTTATATGATGCAGCTTCTTGAAATTACTACAGGTTACTTGGAAAAATATGTTTTTTCCCATTCTTAATCAAAATGTGATGGGATGTGGAAATCTCTGAAATAACGAAGTCTTGTTTTGAAGTTCCCATGTCCTATGTTCTTAAAGAGAAATAATGTGTGTATGGTGACCAGTCTCTACCACCACAGGGGGAACAATGAAATATGGCCCTGTTGTTGGATCTATCTTTTGTCCTCTGGAAGATATTGAATTAACTGGGGGGTGGGAAGTATCTGAAGAAAAAAATTAAAGCTAACTGGAGACATTTTTGCCACAATTATATCATTGTTCTGGTATGTAAAACAAAAAAAAAACGTTAAAAAAAACTGAAGTTTATATTTTGATTAAGAAGAGGAGGCAGGGAAGAAGGCGATGGGGAAAATGATAATGTATTCTTTTTGTCTTTTCAAAAAAAAATAAATAAATTGGGAAATAGGGAAATAAATTTAGTGATCTTTTTCAGCATATTGAAAACCTATGTCTAATCAAAGAGAAAGATATTATTTAAATTTTATGTAGTTGAGATGAAACATAGAACTTACAACCTAGCAGAGTAAGGGCGTCCTTTGCCAATGTGAATTTCCTTGTCTTTCTTTTAATAAGTGAAGATCAGATGCTCTATTTGGACATAGGGAAGATGAAAACAACTACATCTTGCTACTGAAGTTAATTATTGTTTAATACATTGAATACATGAGTATTTTCACTTGTCGCTTAGTATAAATCCTGAAGTATTCAGCATGTAATTCTGTGAGAGAATGAATGGTGAGATCTAGACAGATGGGAAAAGAAAGGAAATTGGTGCTATATGTTGTGGATGATGGATGATGTGGGTTATCATCTGGTCCTCACTTTTCTCTCTAGTTTGTCAAGTCTACTTTAAGTTATCTCGGACCTAGATTTGGATCTATTAAAGTCACTGGGCTCAGAGCAGGGGAGAGATTTGGATCCTAATCATAATCCTAAAGGAAAATGAAGACCTGTATTTTTAATTTAATTTTTTTTTTTACTATTAGCCCAGTATTTTAATTCTATTGATAAAAGAAAGGAAATTGGAGATTAAGGGAACTGAATCAGAGAGAAATAGGCTTTTGAGGAACCTAAATGTAGCTTTGCAGCACTGATGAAGCATTGGTTGTCAAGACACTGAAGTCAGGCTTTTTGTGGGAGTTTCTGACTAGATATAAGGAAATATTTTTCCACCACGGGGACATTCAGACATCATGGAATGGGTGATGGAGTGTTTACATGGTTTCTGTCTTTGGAGGTTTCCAAGGCTTAGCCGACTCTCAGGAACCTGGTTGTTGTTTCTGGTGTGAGCAGGTTAGACTAGACGCCTCCTCTCATCTTTTCCAACCTGAATTATCCTGTGTTCTATGATGTTCCCTCACCTCAATCAAAAAGAGTGATTTTGTGCATATGTGTATTTCAGTTATGTATTTTTTACATTTTCTGTGGCAGTTTGACTTAGAAAGCATCATGAAAAATTTCTTTAGAGCACTAGTTAGCAGTTGTTTTGGCTATTTTTTTTCCTGTGGCTTCATTTGCGACTGTTCATTGGTGCAATCTACAAAACAAGATAATACTTCATTAAAAAAGAAAAAGACCCATAAAAAAACCCAACACAACAACTGTATCTTGCTCTTATTTTTGGTCATTACATAATAATAAATATTAGAAAGTACATGTGAAATGGTCTTTAATAAATTGACTCTCATTCAAATAATGTTTTTTTCATTTTGCTTCAAGTAGTCATCATTACACATGAATAAATAAATAAAACCACAACCCTTTTATAGACACATACTTTCCTGTTTTGGGTAGGTAATAAGCAATCAGCTGTATTCTTTCTGTTCCTTATAGTTGCAAGATGTCTTTTAGCTGTAACGGCGGTAATATTTTTAATGTGCTAGCGGTTACAGGTTGAGTTTTGGGGTGATCCATTTCACTCATTCATGATGTTATTTTTCTGTTTCACATAGAAGTAATTGATGATAAGTTTCTTCATGTTAATGTTGGGGACAGAAATTATTTCTGATCAAGGAATTTAACACAGATGGTGGCACTGATGTCAGCAAGAAGAGGATTTAGGAGGAAGATTGAATTCGCTTAACTGCAGCAGAAAAACTGAAATAGCTTTAGCAGTTAAATTACTTTTGATAATTTTTTTGTTTATGTTGCCAATATTCCTGTGGTATTTTTTTGAGTGATAAATGATTTAGGCTGTCTTGCAGATCTGAAAGATTAACATTTTACCAATATTCATTTACCTTGTCTTATGCTGTTGTTAGTGTAAGAGGTAGTTTAACTGAAAAATGAATGCTAATAAAATGTCTTTTTAGTAATTCATTTTGAAAGCCATTTGACCTTAACTAGAATGAAAGTAGACTGTAAAAATCATCATAGATTCTCTTCCTTGAACTTTTCACAATGCAGAAAAATGACTGAGGGAAAGAAGCAAGATCCAGTTACTGTACTGTGTTTGTACAGCTGTACTTCATTGAGTGGAGTCTTGTGTTACACACAGTTTGTGATAGGAAGTAAATGCTTTTAAAACAACTAAGGAGACAGGTCTTTAACCTCCACCTTTTCAGATGCTTTGTTCACTCATTTAGCTTCTGTTGAGGTCTTGGGAAACATTTTAAATAGAAATTATTATTGAGTACTGAAACTCACCTGAATAATTCATCTCCTAGCGAGGTCATTAGGCATAATAAGTCAAGATGGCCTGTTAGTGTTATTTTTGTAGATTTTTTTTTTTTTTTTTTTTTTTTTTTGAGAGAGAGATCACTAATTCTTGATACAGTGAACATTTGCTGCTTCAGGAAGAAATGCCTGCATAGAAGTAAGAATTCTCTGGTTGAATGTTAAGTTAATTTTATGATAACTGAACCTACAGTTCAAATTCAGCAATGGTAAGGATTTTCAGTGACTTAGAAAATGTGCAGAAATGAAGTTGTCGTGCAGTCTGTCAAAAATTCATTACATTTTTAAATCTCATCATCTAACATAAAAGTCTGTTACTTCCTGTTTCAAGACTGTCAAGTCCACTGAAATGGTAAAGGTACCTTAAAAATCATTCAGGGGATTTTTTTGGCATTACTGCACATTGCAAACACACATTAATCAACAGGCCTGTACTACTGAATGGAAGCTTGATGCTAGATAATTGCAAGCCTTTAAATACACATTATAAGATCATTCTGTGAGTAGTACAGTATCTGCCAACAGCACTTCTCTAATTGCTCTGGTGAAACAATTCAGTAGTGATGATACCAGATAGCTGGTGGACATCTAGTTAACTTGTAATATCTGTAATCGGCTGAGGCTTTGTGTATGCTTTGGCCCTTGGGATATATGTGACCTTTAATTAATTTTTGCACTATATAGACATTATTTGACCTGCATTAGCCACACACTTTCTCATTTTGTTGTGAATAAGATCTTCCTCATTGTTTGTATCTTTCTATCTGATGCCATGAATGTTTCTGGCTTTCTTTTTTCTGTCCAGTAGCCTTCCACTTAAGACTGTTAAGATATCAATATTCACTTGAAGAATATATATATATATACTTGAAGAATATTTTTATATTCAAGTGAATCTAAAAAAGAATATATACTTGAAGAATATATAATTATATATATAAATAAATATAATAAATATATAATATATAATTGAAGAATATATACTTGAAGAATATGAAGAGACCATCTAAATTTGCACTTAATGAGAAAATGCCTTGAAATACAAATAGGATTTTGAAATATTCTTCTTCACTGTAGTACAACAGAGGTATCACACTTTCAGAGAAAAAAAAAAATATTGGTTTTGCCCTTACTCCAGCAATATTTTTGAACTGTAACACAAGAGAACAATTGCTGTCTTTTGACCAATTCCAGAATTTCCAACAGTTTCCAGCAAGAAGCCATTTGTTTTTCCATTTGTGTAAAGAGTGGGCAGGCAATGGTGTTTTGTGGTCTGTGGTATAAGTGGATTTATGTGCTCCAGAAAAGCATAGGAATAACAGCAGATGCTGATTAAGTTGTTTAAATATGAAACATAAGATTTTTGGAACATTTTGTGTCTCCTTCTAGTGTTGAATTGTAACCTCAGTAAACAATGATAGCTTTAAGACACAATCAGTCCTTGTCCCTGTTAACCCCATAGAGCACCTGAATGAATTTCATGTTAGCTCAGACTTTGTGACTGTTTAGCAATCTTCTCACATCTCCTTCTGTCCCTCCAGTGATGGCTTTAGTTCCTGCTACAGTCTCACCCTCATCGACATAAAAGTTACGCTGTCTTGTATTTGCTTATTGACATTTAACCCAACCTACTGAAACTCAGCTCTGAACATTAGTTTTTATTACCTGCTATATGCTATATTACACTATGTTATAATAGCAAAGTGTAAATTGGAGGACTAATTGTATTTATCTGAAGAAAAATGTCATGGGAAACAAGTATTACTTTATTCTGTGGTCCATGCGTCATTAGAAATTGTGTGTTTTGCAGAGGTAAATATACTGTGGGCAGCACACCAGGTACATCACAGTTCTGAAGATTACAACTTGTTCACAGCCCTGAGACAATCCTTTCTGCAGAGATACACTTCCTGGGTAAGTTGCACAAGATTTGACAAACAATATCACCATGATTTAGTTGAAGTGAAAATACAATGTTTATTGCCTTTCAAAACAAACAAACAAAACAAAACAAAACAATTAATTATTTAAGATATTTGATTCTGGAAAGCAGAGGAGGTAAAACTGAAAAATCTGAAAGTCATAAGCTTTAGAAGTACATTGATCAATGCTTTTAGAGCAAACTTGAAAAGAGGTACAGTAGTTAAGTTTAAGAAGGGTAATTCTAGGTCATTTTAATACATTCATAATTTCCCAAGTCAAAGAGGATAGTTTTTTATTTAGTTCATGCGGAAATACAGGAAAAGTTCAGAGTATAACGTAACTACTGTAAAATTTGTCTGTGTAGCTGAAAGGAGCAGAGAAAGAAACAAGTAAAGATCACTTTGGACATGCAGGCAGATTTATTTGTCTCTGCTCATGACATATCTGTCAGCACTCAAGTAAGTCAGAGAAGTATGCCACCACTTTTACCTAGATTTGTTTCAGTTAAAATTTAAATAGTGAGCTGTGTACACATCAATCAGAAAATGAGATAATTGCTCATTTACAGATTTATGAACATACATTTTCAGATACATTCATAAACTGAACATACTGTCCCATTTTTAGCTTTGGGCTCAGGATAATTGCCACTTTTCATCAGTTGCTCTCTCATGTTCTCTTTTGAATGGTTTTGTTGTTTGTTTGTTTTTTTTTAACTTAGATTTTTTTTTTTTTAAATATAACAACTTCAGAATTTGAACTATCTGCATTAGATTTTAAAGTAGCATTTAATATATATACGTATGTATATAAATATAAAATATGTAAAAGCTGTGACCCACTGAAGTGGAATGTAGGTGGGTGGAAACAGTCATCTGTCAGTCTCCATGTCTAGTGTATGAACAACTGGATTGATGCTCACATAACTGAATATGGATTTAGTCTGTTCATAATGTTTTCAAGAGCATAACATAAGTTAAAGCTGTAGGTTCCAAAAAACAAAAATACAGGTTTTTTTTGGAACTTGAGAAAGGGATACTGTTTCCTAGTTTTGTTTCTTAAGCTCTTTTCTATATATTCTTGTTAATTTTATTCATAAAGTAGTCATCTGATGTTAGCAGCAGTGCCTCAACTTTAAATGGCCATAATGAACAATAGTGGAAATATTTCTGTCACAGCTCTGCTTCCTATATAAATACGGCCATGTTAAAGATTTAACCTTTGAACATATACCCATTGGGACCATATGTTCAAATGCTTAACAACAACAATAATTCAAAAGAGACAAAAAGCCTGTGTGTGTACAGATGGGTGTGTATGAGCACTTTGTCTGCTTGCGTGGTTCTGAGGATGATGCCTTTGAGAGCACAGAATATTCAGGGAGGCCAAGATGTCTGGTTTTCTTAGGTTCTGGAGACCATCCTCGGGACCACACTGGTATCACTTGGCAAATAACATGCTCACTTAACACTGATTTGCTTTGAGCAGAGGGAAAACAGTATAGGAATCCATAATATTGTTTGCAGTGTTTTTTTCCACCAAACATTTGATACTTACCAAAGGGTTTTGTTAATGCAAATATGGGGGATTTCTTCTCTCCAGAACTTTTGAGAGGTGGGCTGGTTTTCTTTCTCTAAAGCCCTTATGTGCATGAACACAATTCCTGCTAATTCTTGTACTTCTGTTATTTTTGGACTGCCAGATGTTCCCAGAACCCCATGAATGTATCTGCTTCGAAGCTGAAACTCACTCAAATCTTTAGCTAACCTCTGAGAGTGGTCTGATGTCACTGAAACTGTACTGCTGAATACAGTTTCTATCCAGTTTTGTGGGTGCTGTGAGAAAGTCGTGGTGGATGTTGTGGGATTGTGAGACTTTTCTGTTGCCAGATCTGTATGTGTTTTAAGTTAAACATTGTAAGATAAATAAATCAGCATATCGATCTGTGTGGGTTGTTCTTGGCCTGATTAAAAAGATGTGAAATGAAAGAGAAGAGAAAAACGTGCTTTAAGTATAATCAGTATGAGCTGTAGTGACCTTGAAACTGAATGTCTGTCACTTCAAATCATTTGCACACAAAGCATTTCCATTTGTCCAATGGAGAGGCTTTGGAGAAGCAAACCTACTGTTAGACTGAGAAGCGGTTTTGAATTCCATTTGGAGTGAAAATGATGGAAAGAATTTATATTAATTTTTAAGTGGACATCAGCAAGCTAATGTTATATACATTTTTTGCAACTGCTTAAGTGCTTTGTTAAAGCACAACTGAGAAAGGAGAATGCAGCTTATGAACCATGAAAACATGTGTCTTAGTTCTTTGAATACCAGTTCTTAACTTTCCTCCAAGAGTAAGATTTAATTTCAAATTTATCACAGCTATCTAATTATTTTAGATCTAAAGGTTTGAATTATACCTGTTGTTTTAAAAGCGGTGGAAATGCCTGTGTATAATTTTAGAAAGGAAACGGGTAACTCTTCATTCCAGCACAGAATCTTTTATTTCCTGATGAATCCTCACAGAAGCATACCCTGTGTGAACTAGCTAGCTAGCTGAAGATAGTTTTCCTGCAGAGCATCAGAGCATTGCTGTGCCCCATAGCCCCATTTTGCTGAGATCAGCAGCTGCCTCCAGAAACACAGCGTGGAAAGAGATGGGCTCAGCACTAGACCTGTTCAGGAAACTTCACCCTTCTGCTGAACTTCGGGATATTCACATCTTTCCATTTCTTTGTGGAAGCATTCATAACCTTTTACATAAAATTAAAGACAGAAAGATAGAGCATGCCCAATTCAGAGTATTCAGCAATGTGGTGGACATACTCAGTTCCAAAAAGGCCAGTGCCTTAATTATTGACACACAGCTGTGATGCTTACATCCCTCTCCACTTCCTCAATGAGTGCCTTTCCCACCAGGTTATCACTCACTGTGGCTTTCTCTGAATTTCTCTTGCTGAATTGACACTTGGGAAACAATTTGAATGTGACAAACATTTTTCTGCAGTTTTGCGCAGAAATTCCATCCCTGAGTGAGGAAAGCTTTTCTTCTGCAGATTAGTGAAAACTGGTACGTTTCAGGAAATATTTTGATTTCATGAATTAGTATTTCCAGTGAAAAACTATTAAATGATTCTTTTTTCTTTTTGATGATGATCTTGTTGCAGTGCAACCACAAATGGAAGATTTTTTTATTTTATTTTATCTACCAGGTTTTCATGTCTCTTTATGGTTTCAGCTTTCAGAAATGATCTTTCAAATCCTTTCTGTATAAAATAAAGTTTACATTGCAAGGTAACATGAGGCAGCTAAGAACGTTTTGTTGATTTTACATATTTGTATGAAACTTCCTTCATCCCACTATTTAGTAGGGAAATTCCAGTACTCATTATGAGAAGTGGGCTACCAAATAATTGTAAAGATGATCCTTCCTTCCCCTCTGAGCTACCTGTAAATACCAGGTAAAAGGGAAAAGCATGTTATCTCTAACTCTGCTTTAAATCCTGCAGTCACTTCCATGAATAATCTGAAAACCATCTGTTTGGTTTTTTTTTGTTTTTTTTTTTTTCCAATCAACATTTACTTAACTGAATTTATTACCAGTTGACATAAACCTTTAACCACGGATTCATGTGCTCAGGAAAAGGAGAACACAAAAAGTCAACTAGTCACCTAAGTGGACAGTTTTCCCTCCTCCCCAGGTTTATCTTCAGTCAAATGCCTACCATTCTCCTTCCTTACAGTCATCCTAATTTCTCCACTGAGGTGAAAAGCAGCAGAGGGTGTTGGAGCCACATGCTCTTTTCTCTTCTTGTTTTTCCCTTGCTGCACTTTGCTTATTACTTATTTTTTCACTCATGCTTTGTGTCTTCAGGTGTTTCTGTCATTTTATTCTTACTATAGGTCATCCATAGGCCACGCATGACTCCAATGCAGTCTTCCACAGGATGACAAAACCTCAGAAATATTCTCAGCCCATTGTGAGACAGGTTATAATATCTTTAGAGTGACTCCTATGGCATGGAGTACCTCCCTCCTAGCAACCACTCCAACAGCACCTCCAGTCTTAAGGAGCTGTTACTGTCTCAAATATCTTTGAGCTTATGCATGACATGCTACTCTGACTGGTGGAAGTCTGGCATAGCTGTTTACACTAGTTTCAGAGGAAGTTGTATCCGAATGTCACATGACAGTTCATGAACTTCTTCCACAAAGGTCTGCTAGTTAAAAGTTTCAGCATGACATTTGTTCCCCCCTTGACTTTCATCTTTAAAGGGCTATAATGGTCTGTCCTGACTGTATCTCAGCATCATTCCTAGTGTACTTTTCACTGACTACAGGGAAGAAACTCCAGCTCAGACTTTTATAGAAATGTGCCTACTACTTTTCTCTACTTATATTTTTTTCAGTCATTTCCTCAAGGGTAAGTTTCACAAGGAAATTACTATTTAGTCTTTATTTCTCACCCCAAGTCCACATGTGGACAATTTCTATAACAGATGTATAAAGGTGAAGAACCAGACTGGAAAATATGCTGTAATTGTTAGTAATCATAGTTGGCATCTTGCATACATACATTTTTAATCAAAACATTTTTTTTTTTATCTCTTATTTTCGTCATCTCTCAAAGAATGCAAAATCATCTATTTTCATTATAGTGCTGCCTTCAGGAAGTTCTCTTCCTGTGAGGAAGCCACCTCTGCCATTATTACATATGTAGGGACAGTTTACTAGAGCTCTTAAACTATTTCGTGCATCGTAAGTACTGCTGCATGCTTCCTTCCTCTTCAAACTACAAGTCATCATTTCACTGAGAGTAGCCAGCAAGCAAAACAGCCACAAGAGCCACAAACAACTGTGGCTTGCATTTCGTATGATTATACTATTACCAGCAGGAAACACTCAATAGACACTCTGCTCAAAGTGTTTCACAATTCTATTAATAAATAAGAAACGCTGAAGATAGATGAATAATGCCACTCATTCCGAGGCGCCAATAAGAAAATTTTATATTTTCTTATTTTTTCTTACTGTAAGAACTGACTTAAGAATAAATGTGATACAAGCCAAACATAACATCAAAGTGAGATACTCCTTAAAACTGAGTTTTGATTTAATTAAGTAGATAGAAGTAATCTATGGCAAAATGCAATACAGCTCATGGCAATCCCTTAGGGAGCTCTAACAGTCATAATTNTGGTGTAGGGAACCTGCTTTGGCAGGGGGGTTGGACTTGATGATCTCTTGAGGTCCCTTTCAACCCCTATGATTCTATGATTCTATGATATCTCACTTGCTATTCCATGTCTAGTAACAGTGAAATAATTAGTATCCATTCAATCTAATGCCTACATTAAAGAGACATTTTAAGACTGAATTATCTTGTGCAGTGCTTTGAGCTCCTGAGATGATTCTTCATTATATCATCGCAATTATAGAGTGCTAAGTGTATATTTTTTCTTCATTTTCCAGATGTTCAACTTACCCATGGCTCTTTTTATTCCACCATCAGTGTTTGCTGTTCATCTGCAATTTAATCTACTTTACCAGTTTTGGATACATACAGAGGTAAACCCCTTTTTCTATGCCATGCCTAAACATTTAGCCTGGAGCAGTGTCCTGGAAATCCACTAGCAGCTGATTTATTGTGTAAGAAAAATCTTTGTCTGACTTCTTTAAGGAGAAACATCTGTTCATTTTTATTCCTTTTTCTGAATATATATTGCTAAGTTTATAAGAAGCAATGAGGCCAGTTGGTCCCAATTAGATTAAAAAAAAAAAAAAGNTTTTGATGATGATCTTGTTGCAGTGCAACCACAAATGGAAGATTTTTTTATTTTATTTTATCTACCAGGTTTTCATGTCTCTTTATGGTTTCAGCTTTCAGAAATGATCTTTCAAATCCTTTCTGTATAAAATAAAGTTTACATTGCAAGGTAACATGAGGCAGCTAAGAACGTTTTGTTGATTTTACATATTTGTATGAAACTTCCTTCATCCCACTATTTAGTAGGGAAATTCCAGTACTCATTATGAGAAGTGGGCTACCAAATAATTGTAAAGATGATCCTTCCTTCCCCTCTGAGCTACCTGTAAATACCAGGTAAAAGGGAAAAGCATGTTATCTCTAACTCTGCTTTAAATCCTGCAGTCACTTCCATGAATAATCTGAAAACCATCTGTTTGGTTTTTTTTTGTTTTTTTTTTTTTTCCAATCAACTTCCTCTCTTTTTTATTAAAAAAATAAATAAAAAAAAATTCGTGGTCTTATCATGCCATTAGACAGGTACAATCAATAATAAGAGAAAATTGCAGTAAGTTTACTGGCATGTGTCCGTGACCTTCCTTGGCTTCATTGTAAGATTTTGAGAAAAAACATGCCAGCCCTCTGTCTGTTATGAGACAAATATCTCCCAGCCTCTTTTCTTGGAGCTTACAGCGCTTTTAGTAATTGAATACTGGGGAATCCAGGTTGGTGGTTGTATGATCTGCATTAAGCATTTAACTCTAAAAGATGTCTCATACTCACCTCACAGTTTCATGCCTAAATGCCCCACCTCTGTGATGACATCTACTGCTCCTACCTTCAGTAAGAGTAGCTATGAATTTGTGTGAGTTTACTGAGATTGAGTGATTGTTAGGAACTGAATATGTAAAATATACCACCTCAGCATTTTTTTTGTTTGTTTCAAAAATGTTACACAAACTCTTCGGTCTTCAAGGACTGATTAAAACATGATAATTGATGTTCTCCAGGTTCAAGAAGCTCAGTGTACTCTGAAGCTCCTTCCACTACCTTTGAAATCCTTTACATCTTGAAAAAGAACTTCCAAGGCACTTAAACAGGAACTATGTAGTATAGTTTGTGGGGCGTCTGTGATTCATGGTCTTTAAGTGTAGCTTTTGAAATCACTCTACCAGGTAATGCTGAAGCTACTGTGTTTTAATGGTTTCTTTCCAGTGTTGAAGCCAGCAGACCAAGCTGGAGTTATCTGTTGGCTTTTAATGGAGAGAAATCACTGTAGTGATTTTTAAGAGTGTCAGTCACATCATGGAGATAGAAGTGTATATTCTCACAGCCCCAGCATATCTTACCTACTGGGTAGATCTCTTGACAGAAACGGGAGGAATATCAACATTAAATACTGTCTGTTGTTTTTCTGCAGACCTATGTTTAAGGAATTTATAGCTCAGGAGGCCTGTCATGGCTATCAAATTGCTTTCTCTGACAGTTCAATACCTCATTTTATGAGAAGTACAGTAGGAATTTGAATCTATTTAGGGAAGAATTAACTTCTCAATTCAGCTGATGTAATCCAAAGTCAGGTTAAAAAGGGGAGGAAAGAAGGTAACTTTTACATGTGAAAGACTTGGAAGTCTTATCCTATTGCTCAACCAGTTGAGCTATTGATTGTGAAATTACTGGGACTTTTCTCCATTTATAAGAAACCATTGTATTTCCTAAGGAGACAGTTTGCTGAAACTACTTCTGGCACATCTTTCTAATCCAGTAAGATTTCCAAGTTTCAAGAGAGATGCTGTGAGGAAGTTAGGATAAGGATTTATAATCAATTTTGAAAGTGGAGAAAACTGCCTTACCCTTCTGGTGTTCTCAAAGGGGATGGTAAAGCTATATTGATATAAATTCACACCTTGCTTACTCTGATAATTCTCCCCTAAAAGTGAAGCCTTCACGTCAAGATGTTGCTGCCTATCTGAGTAATTCACAGAATAAATGTCAGGACTTCTGAATTCTCTTGAATTTACTGCTTGCTCACTTTATGACTTTTGAAAAATAACTTTCACAGCAATTCATGAGTCTTGTACCTAGGGAGGAATAATTGAATGCACCAGTACAGGCTGGGGGATGACCTGCTGGAGAGGAGCTCTGTAGAGAGGGACCTGGCTGTCCTGGTGGACAACAGGTTGACCATGAGTCAGCAGTGTGCTCTCGTGGCCAAGAGGGCCAATGGCATTCTGGGATGCATTCAAAAGAGTGTGACCAGCAGGTCAAGGGAGGTGATCCTCCCCCTCTACTCTGCCCTGGTGAGGCCTCACCTGGAGTACTGTGTCCAGTTCTGGGCTCCCCAGTATAAAAAAGACAGGGATCTCTTGGAAAGAGTCTGGCACAGGGCCACAAAGATGGTGAAGGGCCTGGAGGATCTCCCCTATGAAGAAAGGCTAAGTGAACTGGGTCTGTTTAGCCTTGAAAAAAGAAGACTGAGAGGAGACCTGATCCAGGTTTATAAATATCTGAGGTGTGGGGGACAAAGTGGCGAGGCCAGACTCTTTTCAGAAGTGTGTGGAGACAGGACAAGGGGAAATGGACAGAAACTGCAGCACAGGAGGTTCCGCACGAATGTGTGCAAGAACTTCTTTACGGTGAGGGTGACGGAGCACTGGCACAGGCTGCCCAGGGGGGTTGTGGAATCTCCTTCTC
>VXAB01002296.1:124050-145181 GCA_013399175.1 Odontophorus gujanensis
CTTTCCTGTTTTTTTTTTTTTTTTTCCTGTATTTAAGGAATAATGTAGGAGAGAGGAAATAAAACATTCCTAAGAGAGTATTCCTGGGTTAGATATTAGGAGCCTGATCTGGTGGTTGGTAACCCTGTTTATAGCACTGGGGTTTGGAAGTAGATTGTCTCATAGGTCCTTTCCAACCTATGCAATTCTATGGTAACTTAACTGTTTCTTATCTAGCTTCTCTTTTAGTTAAGCTCACGAATAGAGAAGGTCTTAAAAATATCTGAATCATTTAAATGATCTGAGTAGTTCCCTGAGCTTCCTTAATACATTCTGCAATTTACCATGCAGCTTAGGAGCTGTGATCGTTTTCATTCAAGAACTACCTACTCAGTAATCAACTTCATTTGAAAGTGTGTGATGGATTGGCAATATCCAGCAGAGGAACCCTTCCCTTCTTCTGCTGGAGCTGGAACACTAGTGAGGCCAGAAATGAAGAATATGGACAAGAATATAAGCAGAAACTTGATTTATCATCCTAATAATTAAGTCCTTGAGTTTGAGTGCTGACTTCTGCTTCTTGCATTAAAGACTATTCTTGCAAGATACAGCTCTGAAATTTTTAATTTAGCAGTATGGGGTCTCTCTATTATTAATCTACCTTTAAAAACTCTAAAGCCAAAAATTTTATTTCAAGAATTTTATTTAGATCACTCATGGCTATTCTGTCTGAGAACTATCAAGATGAGTGTGAAATGAGATACTTAGAGACAGAATACATTTTAGTACATTCTGCATTCTGCAGAACAATTTTAACAATCTATTTACCAATTAAAGTTAATAAAATAATGAAAGGATACTAAATTAATGTGAAGATAAGTTAGTGAGACCAAACTCTAGAAAAAAAATATATATATATATTTATATATATTTCTCCACATTTTAACAAAGTTATGTTTAATAATCTTGGGTTTTGCTCATAGTTGCACTCATGGAGAATCTAATTTAATTGGTTATGGCTTCAAAAGGAAAATAATATTTGAAAGGCATTTACTTATTAAAAAAAGGAAGTGTAGAATGATGACTGTATTTTTTGTCTTTTTAAGAAGGTTTAGTGAAGTTCATTATATTTTGTTTGTTTCAGGGCTGGTGTATGATTTATTGCTCTCTGTTTTTTTTTTTCCCCGCAGTCACCAGCATGTATTTGTCAAGCTGATTACAAAAATACTGAAATTGTATACCAATTTTTCTCCTGGAGTTTGTTCAAAATGCTTCACTTGATATATGACTAGAAGAGTGACTTCCATTGCACTCTGCTATTTGTAATACTGCAATTAAAACAGTAAATTAGTGATGGTTTTCTTTCATTGTAGTGGACAACTTGACTGACATATCCAACATGTGCTTATCCTTCTATAAGAAGGATTAATTAGACCTTAAAAACAATTTAAAAAAATTTGAAATGTTGCATTCACTTACTGAAAGTGGTAGCTGAAATATTCATGTCAAATGTCTATTTGATTCAAACCTTACATTCTGGTTAAAGTGTAAACCAATGAAAAGTGACAGCAATCTGCCTTCAAGATAATTTATTAAAAACACATTTCTTAAGTCTGTGTGTTTATTATATAAACAAACCCTGAACTTGACTATCCATTAAAAGTAGGCTTTCACATCCCATTCCTATAATCCAGATTTATCAGAAATTCACCCCCCTATTAAACTCTTTATGATCCTGATTCCTTTGGCTTATTTTATTTCTAAACTATAAATATTGTTTTTTCATTCCACAGTGTGGAAATTTGGCTACATCCATTTTACATGCTTACTGGAATAGAAAACAACCTAATCAGATAGGAAAACAGTTGGCGGTGTATAAATCAGGGTTTGCTGAGGATTTCAAAGTGTGAAACTGGGCAGACAAGCATATATCCTAGGAGTTCTGCCTTTCCCTAGCCTCCCTGTTGAGAATTCACATGGCAAATATGATCACTAGGGCCATCTGTATAAATACATGGACGTGTTGTCCTGAATTAACACAACAGCTCCACTGGGAATGTAATTAAGGTCTTATATTTAAATTTCTCCATAAAACTGTCTGAAATACAGATTTTTATACCAGGAATAAAAATCTTATTTTACTTTTGATGAAGAAATCAATTGAAATACCTGTTCTACTATCAACTAGTCTAGCTGAAACGCCAGAGTTAAGTTCAGAGTGCTCTTTAGTGATGCTCCAGGGATGAATTTACCCTCTTCTGTCCTACAGATCAGTAGCACCATGATATTGAAAGTCATGCTCTGCTACAAACAGATTTTCCTGTGCTTGAAGAAAAAAAGTATATATATATATATATATTTTTAGCGGTGCTTTTACAGTAACACTGCCTCCTCTGCTCTGTCAACATTCCTTCCTAACATTCATGTTGAAACAGAGTTAAGCAAAGATTCATGTTGTAGTGGTGACAGGAGGAGTTGTTACACAAGATGTAAAGTTTCCTTTGGATTTCATGTCACGATTTTTTCTCATTATTTAAACAAGAACTACATTGAAGTGGTGCAGGTACCAGGCAATAAAGATTTCCCTTGGTGCTGACAAACTCTGAGACCACAAACGGACGTGCTTACATGCCACAAGAGATTGCATGATGTTCCTTTTCCTTTAGACAGGGGATTGCTGTCACAAAGGAAACATCTTTATATTAGAACTACTATTATAGAAAAAAATATGTATTTTTCATTTTATATGAAGATTTGACTTCTGGAATTTTTTATTCAGTAAATTGTGGAAAGTTTGTAAGTACACAGCTTTTAGCCTACCTGTTTTTTTAAGCTGCTCTTGAAGCTGCTTCAAGTGTTCTCACAGTAATTCTGCTTTATTGGTTAGCAATACCTTGGTGCAATAATGTAAAAAATGTGTAACTTAAAAAAAGAAGAAGAAAGAAAGAAGGAAAGAAAGGAAGGAAGAAAGGAAGGAAGAAGGAAAGGAAGAAAGGAAAAAGGTGTACATGTTTTGAGAAGAGATCTTACAAGTCTTTTCTGAATGATATGCATAAGATACCCATACGTCAGTTTCATGTATAGTTTATCAAATCTATTTGCAAGGTGTTTGCCAGTGCAAACAGGAAGAGTTTTGCTGGAATGCTGCAGTTAACTGTGGGTCATTGACATGGTATCTTAGGTGAATATGAAGTGTTAATCAAGAGAGGAAAAATAGGAAACGGGGGTTTGATTTAGAACAATAGTAATCTGTATCAAGGAAACTAACACAAGAATACCCCCTCTCCCAGCCACATTGGTCAACATTCTGACATAATCATAAGATCATACTAGGAAAGGAGTTGATATATATAATTTAAGCCTAATTAGATAATTTTTTCTGTCCTGCAAGATAACTTTAAGATGGTGATAATAAACTAGAATTATTTATATCCATAGGCAGAGTCCTTTTCCTTTCAGTACAATGAAATACAGTTTGCAATAAAGGCAATAGAGATATTGGACCGTGACATTTCCACTGTATATTTTTAAATTTTAAAACTAATTTCCAGTAATAGAGAAGAGGCTGAAATAAAGCATTTAGTGCCTAAAAAAGTTGTAATAGTAAAAGTATATTCTTTTTCCAATGAAAATCTCAATTGTAAGCCACAAAATATGTGACTTATTCTGATATCATATTGAATTTATTTGATATTTTTTATATTTTTAAGTTGGACATTAATTTTCCAGAAATGTGAAAATGTTTAATCTAAAAAGCCATTTTGAATAGAAACTATTTTAAGATAAAAATGATTAGATGTCTTGAATGACTGAGATCTGGCAGTGTATATATCTTGGTGATTGTTTGCAACTGCAGAGTGTGCCTGGTTACTGCTACTATATTTACCTAAAGCACTGTGATTGATGTTCTTCAAGGAAAATGACTGGACACAATGACAGAATCATCTGCCCCACAGCAATGAGGATAGATTGATAGATGAAAGGTTGATTGGTAGCCGGAGCATCCACCACTGCTTTTCTCTTCTCTGTAATGTTCTAGGCATTCTTTTGAACATTGACTGTTGTTCCACCACCTTAAATTTTATTACATGCCAACTCCTGCAAAGTTATTTTCTTTTATTTTTCACTATGGTTTCAGTGGGATCCTGTTAGCCTCACATGACAGAGTAAGAGAGTGTAAAATCTTGCCTTGCAAAAATTACATTACTATCCTAGCATTTGCAATTTACTCTGATGAAGTATCTGCTCATAGTTTTGCCTCCTGTGGTAAGATGACAGAAGGTAGAAAATGTCAACAAAATTAAAGTGTTCTTTGTATTGTGCTACTGCAGGAGGCTTCAAAATCCACCTTTACAAGGGTTATGTATTTATCCCTGTTGGTATCATATGAATTTATGTTCATAAAATATAAAATATGTATTTATAAGATATAAAGTATATATTTATAAATGCCAAAATTTTACAGTGACAGTGGTTTTTAGGTTTTGTTTGTTTGTTTGTTTGTTTGTTTTTTGCTATTTTAGAAATATATGAAGTGAATAGGAGTAAGCTTCCTGACAGCAATGAAAATTTCTAGAAGTAGCATACTGTACCATTTTGAATATCTGGTGGAAATCTATTGGTGTGTTTTAGCTGAAGTATTGATTTACAGATCACTAATTTCAACATGCTGGATTTTTGCTATGTCAGGTACAGAGTTTTGTACCACCTCTGAGCTTGAAAGTCATGTGGTTATAATCTAAGATGATATTTCCACCAGTGTGTTGCTAACACATCTCCGCAATGGAAGCAACACGGATTTGTAAAGGAGCAAAGTATGCTCAGGCATCAATCGGTAATGTTACTGCAGGGAAAATATTTCCATTGGTTTGCAATTGTCATCCCCCCCAAAATGATCATGTGGTGGGCTGGAAACTTTAAGGGACAAGAGACGATTCATTTTCTAAAAAAAACACTTTATTTAGAATGTTTGAAGTGTTCGTCTAAATTTTACTTAAGTTATTGAGATCCTCAAGGAAGCTCCAGACATGAGGTCCTACTTCATCATACCTAAGTGTTATAAGGACTTTTCAAAGGATGATGTTTAATTTGAAAATAAGAAAATAATCAGATGGTTATTGAAGGCTTCTAAGCCTTTATTCTGATGGCATTTTATTAAATTCTACCTGAAGACTAAAAGTGAAGACTCTCTGTGCTCTCTTTCCTCCTAAAAGTATTTAAGTATTGAACTAAAAATATACTGAAACCTAGTAGATCAAAGATGTGGTCTAATAGATACATCACTGTTCTCTCAGGTGCCAGGCTACAGTTCAATCTATGACATTTAATTCATTAATTCAATTTAGTGGTTACATCTCATATAGATTCATACAGTGGGATTTTCTTCTTGAGAGATGAGGGAAATAGAGCAAGCATGAATGTTGAATTGTTTCTCACCATTTGGTGGTCTTTTCAGGCTTGAACTTATTTTGAGTGAGGACTGAGAAATACAAATGGCCCTACTTATGTTGTCTTTGGCTTCTGAGTTAAACAAAACAAACTTTTCCCAGTGTTCTGCTTTTCCAGCCAGTGTGTACAGGTTTTGGGACAGATGCTCCAGATGTTGCAGTTCTCTCTGTCTCAGCTTCACTATGAGTTTACACTGGACTGAGTTGTTGCTGCATCTTTCTTATCAAATGTGCGAGTGTATTTGTGATCACATTGGATTGGATTCAAGAACCAATCCAGTTAAACTCATTTAGAAAAATGAAACAAATCATTTCAACTTGCATCAGTTCTTTAATGAGAGGTTTGTTGTGCTACTTTATTTCTGCTGGGGTAAAAAAAAGGGTGGTAGAGGGAAGAAATAGTCAAAGATACTGAAGAAGCTTGTTTCTGGGACACTGTACATATATGACACTATATTTGCCTAGGCTGAGTATTCACATTGCTGGGATCTTAGTTACATTGCTTACCAAGCTATGTCAATGGATACAGATAAAAATTGAGTGAAGTTATCTGTATAGAATCATAAACTCATAATAAAAGATATGAAGAATGTGTGCTGATTTGTCAGAAAGAAATTTGATTTTTAACTTGCATTTTCTTTCTTTTTTTTTTTTTTTCCCCTTGAACATTCTACTGATTAACATATGTTAAAGGAAATAAATAAATAAATAGTTTTCTCATCTTTTTAGGCAAGTCTCCTGAAGATAAACATCTTTATGCCTTTCATCCCCTTCTTTTCCTTCCTTCTGATTGATTTTATACATTCAGATAAACATTATTTCTTTTCAAGGTTATCACTAGTATTGGTCCTTTGGAGTGGATTCTTAATACTCCTAGTCACCACAGAGTTCATCATGGTAAGTTAAAAGGATAACCTCTAATTCCTCAATGGACTTTTCCTCATATTCAGTATTGAGACTGTAATAAGAATGAAAATTGTATTTTAGTTTTGCACAAGGATTTTAATTTTGACAAACGCTCCAAAAATAGCCCTTGTTGTGCGAGAAGTTACATGGTATTAAAAAAATAATAAAAAATATTTTTTTGAACTTAAATTTAATTTTTAAATCTTTACTTATGAGGTTAATTAATGATCAGAAATGAAGACTATATAATGTGAGATAATTTGAAGATTTTGAACAAAATAGTTTTGTAAATATAAAAAATGACAGAAAAATATCTTCCTTTTCCTGACTGCTAAAACATAATGATCTTGTCAATCAATAACAGTTGATCTTGCATTCAAATTAACTCCCTTAATATGTAGTAACACACGATTTTCTTTTTGAGATAGAGCTGTTAAATGTTTTGGTGGAATTTAGTTTCAACTATCTGAACTGCTAAAACATATCACTTCACACATATACTTGTCAGCTGATAACGAATTTCCGTCAATATTCAGATGAATTAAAGATGGTACTGCATATATAAATTTGATTAAAACTGAGTCATGAAAAATGCCATTACATATCTGGGGAATAAAGGTGGGTTTCATATATGTCATTGGCTCATTCAGAGTGCAGAGATAACAAGAAGAAAATAATGGGATTGGAGGAGCAAAATAATTTGAAACAGACTCAAGTGCAGTCATTCGTACAGAGGATGTTATTAATATTTATTATATCCTCCATGTGTAGTGTTTATAGCACTGTGTCGACTTTTTTAAAAGGTTGTGGTGCTGTAACTATCTAATCCTTAAAATTTGCACAAGTACTGGTAATCCTGGAGGGAAACAGTCTGCTCTTATTTGGTCTGCTGTAAATCCAGACTAATCCTCTGAACCTGATCCTGATCAGAGTTGAGTAGAATCAAGTACTGTACATTTGCTCCAAACTCCACAGTTTGATTTTGCTCAAATGTTTGATAGATATTTCATATACAAGTGCGTTCCCTAATAAATAGATTGAAGTATCACCCTGAATGTAATAGCAGAGACAGGACTAGATATATAGCATAGAACATAGAGATAGCTGAAGGGCAATAATGAGATGATTGTGCATAAATGTATTTGGCACACGTTTTCTTGGGTATAAATTAATGAGGTGATTTTTCATTATTTCTTTAATTTTCCTTTATAAATATATTTTAGGTGGATTTACTCTACAAATTAATTTTTTATTTCACAGAAATTTTGTGTATGACATATTACATTCATATATTTGAATCTGAGTAGGAAGACAGCTTTGTCAGAAAAAAGACACTGCAAATACGTAAAAGGTAGCTAACCTACTATTCAGACTTACAGAATTGTATGGGCTGGAATGGACCTCTAGAGATCATCTAGTCCAACCCCCTGCTAAAGCAGATTCACTTAAATAGGTTGCTCAGGAAAACATCCAGGCAGGTTTTGAATTTCTCCAGAGAAGGAAACTCTGCAGCCTCTCTGGGCATCTTGTTCCAGTGCTCTATCACCCCCAAAGTAAAGTTCTTTTTATGTTATGGAATTTCCTGGATTCCACGTTGAGCCTGTTATTCTCTATCCTGTCACTGAAACATACTGAAAAAAGACTGACCCCTTCCTCTTGACACCTACCTTTTTTTGGTAATCATAAGATCCCCCCCTCATTCTTCTTCAGGCTGAAGAGTCTCAGGCCTCTCAGCTTTTTCTCATAAGGGATGCTCCAGGTCCTTCATCATCTTTGTATCCCTTCATTGCACTCTCTTTAGAAGTTCCCTGTCTTTTTTGAACTGAGGAGCACAGAACTGACACAGTACACCAGATGTGGCCTCACTAGGGCAGAGTAGAGGGGAAAGGATCACCTCTCTTGACCTGCTTGCCAGGATCTTTTTAATGCATCCCAGGATATCGTGAACCTTCTTGGCCACAAGGATAAACTACTGGCTCATGGCCAACCTGTTGTTCACCAAGACACCCAGGTCCTTCTCTGCAGAGCTTCATTCCAGCAGCTCAGACCCTAACCTGTACTGATGCATGCAATTATTCCTCTCCAGGTGCAGGAGTATGGACTTGCCATTACTGAATCTTTCAGGCCCAACTCTCTGGCTGCCCAGTTCTCAATGAATGGCAACACAGCCTTCTGGTGTGTCAGCTACTCCTTCCAGATTTGCATCATCATTAAACTTGCTAATTTACTCCTTATCACTATTTTTTAGATTAGAACTTGGTGCTATGATACCTTTTATAATTCACTTGCATGTGTTCTTAAATATGCAATGACTTATCGATCATTTTTATTACAGGTAGAAATCCTTACTGCATTGACAAAAATTATGGTGGCACGCTCATTATCTGGGACAGGATATTTGGTAAGTAAAACCAAATCAAAACAAGCTGTTCTCCCTCATGTTTAGTTAGTGTATCAGACAAAATGTACATATTTTTAATTGTGATATTTTTATTTTTATTTTTTCCTTCAGGAACATTTGAGGCAGAAGATGCTAAAGTTGTGTATGGCTTGACACATCCAGTAAATTCATTTGAACCCATCCTGCTCCAGGTGCTATCCTTTGTATCACTGATTCTGATATCTTCTGTTATCTTCAACAAACTCTCAGAAACAGTTTTGTTGTTCAAAAGAAACTCTTCTCAAGCTTAATTGAGGTTAACTGCATTGGTACATAGTCAATTCACTATCCACAGTGTCTTCAGTATTTCATTATTACTTGCTGCACTGAACATATACAGGACATAAAGAGCCATTACGAAAGCTCAATACGATAAAATTACTAACTAATTAGAGTGGAGCAGGTCTATGACTTAACTCAGTGAATGCTTTCTATTTTGACACACACAGAACAATATGTAGAGAAGCACTGACAGAAAATAAAATCTGTTATGTCTTCTCTAAATATTGCTATTTCATAAGTAATCCCATGGTGTGATTTTTTTATCTGTTTTGTATATTTGATCTTCAAGATACTTCAGACTGATTTGTGTTGACAGTGTTACATAGCAGCCATCATGTTTTCAGTAAAAGCTGTTTGTAACAGAAAGGAAAAAGAAGAAAAAGTACTTAGTGTGATCCTTGGTGGATTTCATGGTTCAAGATTCACTTCGTCCAGACAAAAAATTCTCCATAAAATTGTCAAGAACTGAGGAGTATAGAAGTCTCTATTTAATGGGGACTTTTATGGCAGTTCACTCCACAAGGCATCTCAAATAATTAGAAATTCTACCTGAAGGAGTATCTGGGCTGGAAGCTGGAAGGATAGCCACAGTCTTTACTGTTATATACATTCCAGTCAGCAATGAGTAATTTAGGAACTGAGATTATGTCATGTCAAGGTCCCAGTAAAAGAATTCTACTCTAAAGCCATAATAAATATAGCTATACAAAATACTGTTAAGTGTTCTGGATTGCTTATAGGAAAGAGAGATCTTCCTCTGAGTAGAGGCCATTGTAATCGTCACTATAAACCAAGGACCTGATATTGCTCCTGCCTATTTTACTCAGGTTTTCTGAACCTCTGTCTTCACCTCTTTTTAATGTATTCTCTTTACAGACTTGCAAAAAGAAATTTATTTGAAAGCTAAGAATGAGGAAAATGTAATGTTTTAATAAATTTTATGTTACTAACAATGAAAAATCACTTGCTTTTTTTTTAAGTTACGTCCCTTGGCTCATATTTGGAATACGTTTTGGGCCACACCTGGATTCTGCAATAAGCTTTCTGTCATATTCAAAGGGCCAGGCTGGGGACCAGGCAAACCTAGACTTGGCCTTCCTGAGGAAATCCCAGAGGTAAATATAACATGTAGAGGGTTTCAGTTTTGTGTAATTTACTTGGACCTCTTAATGCTACTGGATCAATGTTAAGAACTCTACACATGCTATTTTAAATTAGCAAATTAGCAGTCATAAAGGGAAAAGACTGAAGGAAATGAATGTTTTACTTGTGTTTTTCTTTTTATTTGAAGGAAAAATATATCTTTTTGTTTATCTTTTCATTATTCATTTCCTAAAGAGATTTTCAAAATACTTCTATAGAGTAATTTCTCTTTTTCTTTCAGCTGTGAACATGCACACACACACACACACACAGTTAAACACTAGTCAGTATGTACGTTAGATTGTAGATTATCTCTGTGTAATTATCTATGTTCCTTAATCTTTTTGTGTTTATAATTTTAAGGAATACTAAGAAATAAGAGGCTACAGTGGATCACTGTTGAAGGCTGTTATCTGTATTGCTTCATATAGGTTACTGGAAACGAAGTTCCCTTCAATCCAAGTGTACCAGTTTACCTTAACTGCTATGCAGTGGTACATTTTGTTGTAATAATGGAGGTGTATATTGATCTTCTTGCTACTGTGACTGTAAGTAATTAATATCTTTAGGTAACAGCATTTCATGATGACAGTAATATAACACAAAATGTCCTTACATAATAAAGCATAGAGTAGAAACTGTAGGGCCTGACTCATATCCTATGTTAAAATATTATAATCATAACTAGATTCTGTTAAAGTATAATAATAAATGTGTAACTATTTAATTATATAGTATTAAATGTATATTAAAATATTTACTAAAATATTTAGTAAATCAATTAATTATGCAATTAAATTAAAATAATAGCTGTTTTGTAGAAAAAGTAAGCATCTGCATCAGGCTTTAGGATCTCCTTAAAAGAATAATGTATCTCAGATTTGAAGTTGTGTAGGTTTTAAGATGTCAAGGTTGGTCAGATTTTTAGAGGCCAGTTTTGTCCAAGCCTTTCCCCTCAGTCCATGTTCCTCTCCACTTGTCTGTCACTGGTCCCTGTGCATTGGGGGCAGCTCCTCTCACTGTACTCTGATGCCTTGAATGACATGTCTGAATCTGGCCAAGTAGCAGATTTCTGATATAAGTCTCTTATAACTAGCTGTGTTCATTCTTGATGGATTCTGAAGAATTCAGTCTGGAGAAAAGGAGGCTCAGGGGAGACCTGGAAGTTGTAGTGAGCTGGGGGGTGGCCTCTTGTAACTAGTGATAGGAGTAGAGGGAGTGGCTTCAAGTTGTGCCAGGCGAGATTCAGACTGGATGTTAGGAAGTACCTCTTCTCTGACAGAGTGGTCAGATGCTGGAATGTGCTGCCCAGGGAGGTGGTGGAGTCACTGACTCTGGAGGTATTCAAGGAAGAATACATTGTGTTGAGGAACATGGTTTAGTGAGAACTATTGGTGGTAGGTGGACGGTTGGGCCTGATGATCTTGCAGTTCTTTTCCAACCTTGGTGATTCTATGATTCTATGATTAATCGCAAAAATAATTTAGTTCTCAAAAGTCTTGTCCAATTGTTGAAATTTTGATTTTCTATCTTGCATTCAATTGCAAGAAGAGACTTGGAGTAAAATAATTTCTGAAGAGAAAAAACAGCAGGCTTATAGCAGCTCTTTTTTGTTGTTGCTGTTTATTTATTTATTTACTGTTCAGATGTGTTCTGAGTACCACATCCGACCAATAGATTAAAACTGTTTTAGAGAAACGTTTGAAAAGTGTTTTGTGTAGCATTCCAATAGAAATGTATCTCAGGAGTTATACAACCATAGAATATTTTCATTCGGAAGAGACTTTAAAAGATTACTCCAACTTTTCTGTAGCAAGCAGGGCTGTCCACAGCTAGATTAGATTGCCCAGAACCCCATCCAACCTGACCTTGAATGTCTCCAAAGATAGAGCATCCACCACCTCTGTGGACAATCTGTTCCTGTGCTTCACTACCTTTATCATAAAAAAAAAATCAATTTCCCTACATCCTATTTAAATATCACTTCTTTTAGTATGAAACCATTTCCCTTTGTCCTACCACAACAAATCCTGCTAAAGAGTCTGCCCACTTCTTTCTCATAGCCCCTGTTTAGATACTACTCAATCTTTTTTAGGCCTACTCTACTAGTTAGTATAAGTTACAATATATTCCATTATCTTCACTATGAAGGTCACATTGCATAGAATTTAGAGATTATAAAACCATATAAGGTTTAGTCTATACTGAGAAATTTCTGAAGAAAGAAAATTAATCCAAAGATGAGTATAAATACCTACCATATGTACAAGATATACAATGCCAGTGATTGTTATGCACATATATCGAGAAAAACCTCTGCAAAATTTTCAGGATATGCTTCTAAATTCCTGCATACATGCAAAAAGTCACATTTCCCTAGGGATCAAATAAGGTGTTTGTTTATTTTCTATGTCAATATCGCTTTTAACAGCAAGAACTAAGGAGTTCATTTGTGAAATTTTTCATATATTTTATTTTCTCTCTTTGTATTTCTCTGGTCCTGGAAGGAAAAATGGTTGGAAAAATTATTTTCTCTGCTGATATCTGCAGCTGTTTAAGAATTAGTAATGAGTTGAAAAATGCACCCAAACCCCATATGATAATTATATTTTTGCAATTACAGGGAGGAAATATCTTGGACATCTACTATGTTTGAACTTATTGCAACAAAACAACTAGAAAGTCTCTGCACAAAACTGTGGGGTAATGAGGTAGTAAGGATTAGAATGAGAACACAGGGGACTGGAAGCACTTCATCTCAGGACATAAACCTTCACTATTGGTGTAGAAAGTGAGGGTCTGAAGGCAGAGTTCCAGCATCACTCTGTAGTTCAGTGGGAAAGCTGTCATAAGAAGGAAGCTTGTGTATGAATAACTTTACTTGGCAAAAACCTCTCTTCAGTATCAGTTTTCCGCTACACTGAATTATAAAATGTCTATGGATACAACTGGAACGTTCTGTCTGGCTATGAATTATGTCATAACTGTGGCATAGCTCCATAAATGGAGAAAGCTAACTGTTTTCCTCATTTTTAGGTGTAAGTTCCATTTCATAATAGCCATAAGACACAGCATACAGCTATTACATCTCTCAAGTGATTACAGTTGTTCAGTGTTTGGTCTCAAGCCCTGTAGAAGTGTTAAGTTTCTCTTATGTGTAAAGAGCAACCATATACCTTCAGTATGAATGACCTACATTTAAGTTATGAAAAGAGCAAAACAAGAAAGAACAAATATATATATTTCCACAGGAGAGAGCATATAGTGTTTATTTTCTATGTAGCAATCTGTACTATATCCAGAGAATAAAAAGTATTTCTGAGCTGTGCACATCTAGATCATTGAAGTAATGGGATTTGGATCAGTCCCAGAGAGAGTGCTAGGAGTGTAAAACTGCAGTACATTCAAAGCAAAAGTCTCATAGCTCCAGAACTGCTTGTATCACATAAATCAAAATGAAGTCTACCTTAAACATATTTTGTAATGCCTTTTTGTTGTTGATAGATACTGTAACTTTTACTGTGATTATAATGCCATGAGTATGTGAGCACTTTTAATTAGACAAAAAGTATGCGGCAGTATGATAGGTCTCTTGAAAGCTGAGAACACAAGTAATATATCCATTCAATAGCGTATGACAAGGTAGTGTATATGGAATATTGCTAAGTACTTACAGTTAAGTACTTACAGTTTTTTAGAAACTCTCTGTTAAAATAAAATGCATACAAAGACACCAAACAACACAAATTCTACAGCACTGTATTAGCATTCTTCATTCGAATGTTAAAAGTGTCTCATATATGACAGCAGGGTATCTGTCAAGTTATGAAATGTGCTGACATATTTCCTAGCATTTCTGTTGAATCACCGGACACACTAAGATGAGAAAATGCATTTATGTGATACTTCAGAAGGAGAAAAAAACGATCTGGAATTTGAAACCTTTCAATTTACTTTTAATAACACATGTCATATTTCCTTTGTTTAAATGTATTATTTCTTCTTTACCTAACTAAAAAAAAACAAAAACAACAACAAAAAAACCTATGATTATAAAGCAGTGTAAACTTCTTCCCAAAAATCTGTAACTCTCTTTTGTTTTCAAGTCTCCAAGGTATTTTTAAAAGCTTTCAGTGAAATCAAAATCCAACAGAAATATTTTTTTTTCTGTTTAATTATAGCCAATAACTACATTGAGAAGTTGTGGCTGACTCACAACAGAGAAACCTGCTGTGGTCCCTCAGGCTTCTCTGTTTATGCAAGTAATCCAGTACATAAATATTCATTTATTTTGTACATATATATCCATGCATGTAATTTTAAGAGGTATGAAGATGCTAGCACTAACAAAGGTGTAAAATGCACATTCTTATCACACTGTAACTAGCTTAGTGATATAACTCCCAGACTATTTTGTTGATTTTGGTAATACCAAGAAAATGGATGCCCCAGCTGTCAGCGTCCACTTCACAGGGTGATACAAGTTTGAAAGTAAATAAAATAATCAAGGCATTGTGTAACTATACCACTGGAACTGTAAGCAGAAATTTAGGAAAGCAAACAATCACATCAGTAGTTATTGTGTTTTTCTGGTTCTCTAAAATCTATTACTCCCAAATGGCTTCATGATGTATTTCACTACAAGTTTCCTGAACTTGTAGTTCCTGAAGGAACTAAGCTCTTTCTGATACATTCCTTTTCTGTAAAGTGTGATTTTAGCCATAACTAGTAAAGGAGCAACTACTGTTCAAAATTTAGACTTGGTATGTATTATCTTACCTGACAGAGAATCAAAGCCTTACATTCCTTTCCTCACACAAGTGCTCTGGCAGTGTGAGGACATCTTTAAGGTAATCTATAGAGCTAATGTGTGGCACTGCTCATAGAAAACCAAACCAGTCACCTGCCCTGGTCTGAGTTTTAAAATGGTGCAGTTCTCCAATTTAAATGGGAGAACAGAATTTAAAGAGGAAAAAATCTTGAACTACAGTTCCAGTTCCCTGGAAAACCTTTTATCTGACAAGGAACTATCACTGAAAAACATAACAAGCATTTCTAAGAAATTTGTATGTGAATTGCATTATACCTGTGCTAAATCATGTTTATCTTTGCTATCTTAGTCTTAATTCTTGAATTTCCTTATCACCCAGCTTCTATAATAAGCTTAAATGGGGATTTACTGTGGCTAGACGAGCAATTTAAGAACTGCTCTTTTTATTATACGTAAATAGAGTCTGTGCCAGATTTTTATGAAAAAAGTTCTGTCCAAAAATTTTGTTACTCAAAATAAATCAATTCATGTCAACAATGGAAAGTTGCTGTACAGTTTTTGATTCTAGAAATTGAAGTGTTAAAAAAATAAATAAGTAAAGTTCCTTCATTGTAATTTTTTTATTGACATTTTAAAACCTATATTGGAAATTTGAGAATGTATTCTAGTTGAGAAAAACCTTGATTTAAGGATAACCCCATCAGAGCATTTTCACTTACTTGATTTAAGCAGGAGTCTCAACGCATAACTGCTATGCAGACTCCCTCCATGGTTCAATATACTGTCTCCTGTGGTGACCAGTAGCATTTGCTCTGGGTAATTATGTAAGAATAGGGTAGGATACCCTTTCTGTAGGTCTTCAACTAAGTAGATTATGATGGTGATCATCAGTTTGAGATTTTTAATTTTACCACAAGAAAGGATGGAACAGACTGCTAATGTAGTATTCCAGTAATGAATTTGATCTTGCCTTATATAAATCTGTGCAACTGAGTGGCTTGACAGGTGTCATTTGTGAGAAGTGTGTTCTGGCTTGTAAATGAGTGAGGCTGCTGTTTAGCTCATGAATTGTTGAGATGCTGTTTTCTTTGTTCAGTAAGGATATGCAAGTGGGTGCTTGTGTTTCTTCAGTGTAACGACAGAACCCTACCCAGCCCAAGTGTGTGGTTTGATGTGTTTTGCAAACATGGGCACTGTAAGTTCACACAGCTGTAAAACTTGAGATTATTCTCCTGTGGCCTCCAACACTCACAGATACTTACCTTAGATCTCTTTGCAATGTAGGGGCCACCGCTGAAGGAAAGTGGGCTTGCTGCAAAGTGGACTTTATTGAAATCAAGGCAGACATTCATAGATTTTTATTTTTCAATGCCTGTAATCTTGAGGTGAAAATGCTGTTCCTAAACTTTATCACTGTTCAAACCAGAAAGATTTCTTATAACTCAGCAAGATACACTACTTTCATATTGGCCTTTTTATTGTTGCTGTTTTTTTTTTTCTTTTTTTTTTAAAGAAGAAACAAAGGCTCTTCAAGGCTAATATTTGAGAGGAAGCAAGGGAGGGTACAAGAAAAATGGTTAAATATTTGATTTGCAAAGGCAGCTGTGTAGAATATAAAAATATTTTATAAATTAAAAAATATCAGACTTCACCAAATAAAATAATTTTCTTTTCTGGTTGTTGTTTCTATTATTTAGATATGAATATTAAGGACATAAATCTTTATGCTGCTCTGTGTCCAAATAACAAAACACATGTTAATGTTTAAAAGTTTTCAGTCTGATTGAAGTCAGTGATATGAGTTGAACAGTTTTCCTGAATTGGGAACCAAGTGTTGATTTGTCATGAGGGAACATTATTAATTCTATTTCTTGTTGAAATATAGCTATATTATCATGTCATTTGAATTCTTACTCTCACCAATATATATTTTGGTATTAATTGGGATATATAGATGGCAACTGTAAAAAGGAAGTAACATGAAATTAAAAAAATAGAACAAGGACAAGCTGATTTTTACTTAGAAATATGATTGCTTCCTCCTGGGATAAGGCATAAGGAAATCAAGCAAATTCAGGAAAGCACATGGTGCAGAAGGGTATATCTTAATATTTATTTTGAAAATAAAGACAACTATAAAAGAGATTACTGCAAACTTTTGCAAAATAAAATACAGATTACTTCAGAAGCAGATACTAAAATCACTGAGAGAAAGTTGAAATGGTTCTGTTAAACTCAGCTTGTCTTTAGATAATTAGCCCAAATTAATATTTTTTTTCTATATTTTTTCTGTTTTTTAACAGGTATTATCACAAGAAACTATTCTTCTGAGAATCGGCATTATCATTCTATCCCTGACCTCTTTTGGATTTCTTATGGAGAACAGGCAAGATATAAAGCTTTTTTTTTTTTCCTTCTCTAATACTAATAATACTATGAGTAAATCTCAAGGGTGCCCAAAATTTTATTGATAAAGAACTACTGATATATTCTGACATGTATGTTTCATATATGTCTGTTGACTAGAAGACAAAACACAAATAACCAATAATTAAAACAAGGAGTTCTCCAGTAGCAGTCAGGGGTTGTATTGAAGCAGTAGCTGCTCATGTCCTCAAATGTATTTGCATTTGCTGTGTCAACATCTCTGCAATACTGGCAGGCCTGTAGACTGTCCCAATGCTGTTCAAGCTCGGCCAAATTGTTTCAGTACTATCTAGTAGCATATCATGGGTGTGAAGCTGGCTGATGGTATATTAAAAGTGCATAAAAAGACCAGATGCAAAATCATGCGGAGGATAGCATAGATTTTGGACTAAATTTGGTCATGATGGGTTCAAATCAAACTAGAATTTGAGAAGTGTACCAGCTCTGTGAGATGTGTGCTTTGGAAGTAGTCCATGTGAGTGCTATGACCCTACAGAAAGCTGAAGAGCAACTACAGTTTCTTATGCAGATACTAAGAGTATTGGCTATGCTGACATGGAAATGTGGAATAGAATATTCACTGTTGTGCCACTCATCTTTTGCACATATTACTCATTGTCTTTTTCAGGAAATAATTACATTTTGCTTTTATGTTCTGAATGGTTTATTTCAGGATAGGTATAAGTTTTTCAAGAAGTCAGTATTATTTACAAACGTGGTATGGTGAATTAACAGAAATTTACAGAAATGTGCCAATGAAAAGATTCTGAGCTATTCAGATGGCAGTTTGCAGAATTTTGCTGTTGTCATTTTTGAGATTAAGAGATATATTTAGATGTATGTGAGTTCACATATATTCTCTGCAAATGTGTGTTCTCACTCCCAGAAGATTCAGTATTCTAACTCCATTTAAGCTGTATACTATAAAAACGTAACTGAAAGATTAAGAAAGGGGGCTTGATATAAGTGTAGGATTCACATAATATTTCTACATTCTGATTTTCATTGAAGTTAACAAGGAAAAAAGGAGATTACACTAATCTTCATTATTTCCTGTTTCTAGACCCAATGCAGGAATTTTGGAAATCATCCGCTGCTCAGTCTTCTTAGGAGTATACAAACTTGGCTGCTTAAGAAATCAGCTTTCTTTGGTGAACTATGTATATGAAGTAAGACATTTATTTTGAAATGTTTAAGCTAATGACCTTATAAATTATTACTATTGTAGAAAAAAAAATGAGAATGTTACAAATGCATATTTTCTTTCCTTATTTTTATCACTTAGATTTAATAGAATGTTGAATTTTTCTTAGTATTTTATTTTTTGTCTTAAAAAAAACATATATTGTTTTCTTTAATACAACCAATTTATATTGAAAGAAGTCAGAAAGCTATCTGTTTACCAGTCCTTGCAAAAATACTATATTAATGGTGCATGGGAACTGTTGAATCATGGCCTGAGCCACTGTTTGATCACCTGAGGCGAGGACTGAGTGAGTTGCAGGAGCACAGGTGAAGACAACGCACTGTGTGACTGGAAGGGGTGGAGTCTGGCTCCACCTCTCCTAGACCCCATTTAAGGGCTGACCACTGTTGCAGAAGTTGTTGGAGATCCCTCTCCTGTGGAGTTTTGGGTGAGCCTTTCTTTATTTACTGATTGTCTGTATGCTGCCCAGATAAGCCACGCAAAATATACCATCCACCTCATTATTTTCTGTGGATAGTATTCTTCTGATTTATTCTCCCTACAAATGGCTATATGTCTTCACCAGAATACCTGATGTTCATTCCTGAATTTGAATTGAGTAATTCCTATTTCACTGGAACAAATCTCAAAACTTTTGGAGGCTGGAAAAGTTTAATTTTTAATAAAAAAAAATTGACTTTCTTATTTAAGCAAGTTTGGTTAAAATAACTACTTCAGTGTGGCTGGAGTTGGATAACACTGATGAGTTACAGATTCTGATGTGCATAACATTCCCAAGCTACCTAGTGTTGGTCACTAGCAGAGTTGGTTATCAGCAACATTATGAACCTGTGTAAACTAACATACATTTTGTTAAATATTAGTGAAAATTGTGACTTTTCTTGTGCGAATGGTTTTTCTACTATATTCCTCATTAATATTTTATAACCACTAAATAAGATTTTGGAAGTAATTGTCCATGTCATGTTATTTGTAGAGTGCTCTAACTTGTAAAAATAAGTGATTAAACTTGAAATGGTCACCTAACATAGGATTTACTGAAGTTCCAGTTTTGTCACAAGCTTAGGCTAATATAAACAGTGAGATAGAGCAGCTTATAAGCACATTTAATAATTATCAAGACTACTGAAGTTTTCACCTTCTGTGTGTAAACTAAGAAGTACAGAAATAAGAGAAAACAGGAAGAGTAAAGGAAAGGAGAGAACCTTTTACTGATGCACTAGCACAGGTGGCTGTGAAAATAGCAGCCAATGACTGCAGTTCCATCAGGAGAGTCAGCCTCGTCCTCTTTCTCCAGCATCTTAACCTCACTACCCTGATAATTCAGTCACCTGGCTGCTCTGCTTGATGCAGCCAAAGATTTATCTTCATGTGATTTGGATGATTTAACTTTCTCTGGACTAAGAAAGTTCCCCAGTGCAGAGGTCCGTGGAATTAAAATACAGCTAGAGATAGGTAAGAAAGAACTGCTTGTTTTGGTAAAGCTGCCTTCTTCATATAATTGTTTGTGTCCACGCTCCAATAACCACAGAATTGCATGTGTCTATGCTTTGAAATTCTTTATTAAGTAATGTGGTTACTAGTCTTGGCTCAGTTGTATTTGAAGTCCTTCCAAGTCATATTCTTGAGAGATCTCTCCTGGTGTTTTTTTTCCTTTTTCAAAGAAGACAATAATTCCAAGTTTATCAGAGTTAGAAAAATAATCTTCTCTTTTTGTGGGAGGTAGAACCCTACACATCTCAGCATGTATTTTCTATTCCTTGTGCTTCTATTCCTTGTGTATGTCTTGTATGCTTGGGCAAAAGAAGTAGACTCTGTTATTGCTGTTTTTTTTGGTGACTGGCTTTTAGAAACAAGACATAGTGAAGTTTGAAGTTTTTAGATCTTACGAGAATTCTTTCTGGGATGGAATTCACTGAATACCTTGGTGATAGAGAGATTCTATTTGACTGGATTTAGGCTGTAAGAGCTGAAAAACTGGTGCATTTCTGCTCAAGGGTCTATGCTGCCACATCCTATCTTAGTGAGCTTGCTGTAGGCTGATTATTTTATGTCTGCAATGTGATGATCATGTGTATTACTATTGCCAAATCTTTTTCTGTTGGACTGGGCCCGAAGTCTCCTAACCACCTGGAGGCAGCAGAAAACATTGCTTGTACATTCAGTTATGTGACACTTCAGCAGGCAGAATATGTAAAAATAAATTTGTGATGATGGTACACCTCTTCAAAGAATTTCCATCTAGCTTCTCTGCTTTGGCATCAGTCAGCATGTTCCATGAGCTGATTTTGGTCAAGCACTGGCTGTTATTTGACAGTAATGCTAATGAGGAGCAAGTAGAAATGAGAGCCACTGACATGTTGTTGGAACTCTTGTCTGAAATATACTCACTAACTCTCATAGCGGCTGCAGCTCACTACTGTGACTCTTAAGCTGAGGGAATGGTAGTGAAGAAAACTGGAGAAAGAAATGCAGGTCTATTTTGATGTCTGTTTATCTTTTAATTTTTTTTTAGTTTTTTTTTTTTTT
>VXAB01002296.1:145200-164540 GCA_013399175.1 Odontophorus gujanensis
TTTTGTCTAAGGCTTTATATCTGAGAATAGGTCTGTACACCCAGACTCTTCCTGTACTGCTTGACTATAAAACCATCAACAGTCATGTATTTGTTAATGGGTGGGAAGGATAAAGAGCTGGGACAGGTTTCACTGAAAAAAAGAGAGAAAAAGAGAGGATGTATACCTGTGTGAAATCTTAAATGAAGTACTTGTTTTCTATTTTGTATGGGCATGTGTTCCACTGGAAAAATACCCAGTGGTGGAATATATGTAGAGTCTTGTGCAGCAGGTTATAATTCAACCCTTAACTAATGAAGGCAGAAATGAACTTCTTTGTGGTCAAATTATTTATTTACTCCTCCAGAGTATGTAAGATCAGTAGATACAGCTGTTCCAAGCGTTTTTGGAGACAGTATTCTGTACCAAATGGACTTCTTCTCTGGTCTTCGATGCAATTCTTATATTTCTTATGAGTATGTCAGCTAATTTGTCTGAGTGTAATATGTAATATCTCTTTATTAAAGAACTGAATTCTTTATTCTGCATTCCACTTCAGTCCCTCTTTACGTGATATATAGCCACACTACTTACTTCTTTTCATTATACAAAGACTTGCTGTTGCCTCACTTGTTTCTTAGTGCAATTTCCCAGAGTCAGGATACTGACTTATGAGCACTGACTTAAAACAAACATTTACTCATAAGAACTTATTTCCACATCAACGATAGTTTTCTGCTCTGCAGCATTTTTCCTTGGTCCCTCATTATGATCATCTGTGCCACGTTTTGAAGTGCAGCATATCCTATATTTGGTTTCCATTAAGGTGAAAGCTCCATGCCCTATGCTGTGATTTACAACCTCAGCATTTAGGCAGTCTCTGTGCCCTAACTAGATTGGCTGGTGTATCTGAAATGTATTTTTGAAGTGATGGAAGGAAACTAATACCTCATGATAAAAAGCCTTGTCAACACACATGGAATTAAATAAACACGAGTTGTAATCTGTATTTTCTATGTTAGACTCATTCAGAGATTTCTGCTGTACCATGCAGTAGACTGGACTTTTAATATTCTTGACAACTACTCTAGGGGGAATAATGTCCCTTAGAAAAAGTCACAGTAAAATCTGGCAGTAGATTAAGTTCGTTTCCACTTAGGTGTGACAGCAGTCGTTACTGATTTTAAACTTAGCCAGTTTGAGAATCGGCTTCACCACCATCAGCTACAGACTATGATGTATAGTTCCAGATGCTCTGGCCAATTGACCGTAAAATTGCTCTGCATTTCTGGCAGAGCAGCCGAGCTGGAGCTTTTAAAATCTCCACTCCCTGAGCTCAACACCCTCCCCCCTCTGCTTAAAAGCTGCTCATTATTCTTCTTCTGCCCGCTGATCTTAGCAAAAGAAAAACTTCTGGAATCAATTAGAAGTGTCTGCACTTGATGAGATTTGCACGTGAGTTCGGAATTGCGAGGCTTTGATAGTGTCAGCCAACAGCTGCAGTTTCAGGTGGTAAAATCGGGGAAGGAATTTTCCAGGGTTTATTTACAATCATAAAATAAAACAAAAATCAAGGCAAATTGGAAACTATCTAATGTGTCATTAAAATGATGCCTTGATTGAGTTATATATTTATTTTGTCTGAAAAAAAAAGTAAACCGGTGGTTTATTATCAGGATCTTTTCAATTACCTTGCAATTATTAGGCAATATAGACTGGTTGTAATAAAATGCAAGCTATGGGCTGGTTGCTGCAGCTTTAAATATGAAAGAGGCATCTGCTATTACTTTTGTCACTTTAATTGCTCAACAAGACAAGGAGGTAGTCATACTTAATAGAAATCATAAGTGTGTAGTCAAAGATGAAGCAAAGGTGGTATTCTGAAAATAGAAAATTTGTATTCACATATACTGTCTAGCAGTTTTATATTTTATTTTCAGCTCCTGCTAAATAGATGAATAGAAAAATAACATTCATATTAATGGTTCTGATGTTTATATTCTGACCCTTCTGAGCAGTTAGGGATTGTCTTGTGACTGTATGCATTTTAAAGATAACAACCATGCCAAATGAGATGGATGCATAACTGAAAATTAACAAAGTGTCTTTATAAAGATCAAATTATCCCATTTCTCACACATTGTTACTAATTTGCATTGCAGACTGGTTTAGTTCATAAATCAAAGCATAATTTCTTCTAAAAGCCAGGAATGCTACAAACCTCATCAAACTGCATTCTTTTCTACATCATAACACATGGGTAATAATAGAAATCTTCTCCATACCAATGAATTGCTTCACTCATATAAATCCCTGGTGACAGCTGAGAACACTCCACATGGGTAGATGTGTTTATCTGTGCAATTGCAGCTCCAGTAGTGAAGCGTTAGCTGGCAATTTTGTTTTTAATGAGTAAAAGAATTGAATTGTTTTATACCTAGATTTATCCTATGAAGATAGCGCTTTTAGGGAAAACTTTTGTCATTTTTATCTTCTCTTAGAGAGAAATAAATAAATAATGATAAATAATAATAATAGTAAATACCTAAGCAGCAGCTTCCAGTGAAGAAACTCTTGGGGGGTGCCTTGTTTGCAGAAGTAGTCATCTGTACTTGCACAGAGGTATCTTTGCACCACTATTCCGGCAGTGCTGGCATAAACTAGAGTGAAAGGCCACTAGTGTGAAAGTGATGGACCTTTGTGGCTTGGATTCTGTAGAGGAGATGCAAATGCAGTCAAAGCAGGTTCATGTTTCTCAACAGAGCCAGTGCTTGCCAATCAATTTATGCTTTTCTGTATGTTCTATGTTCAGTTGTGATCTAAGGTATAACATAATGTAAAGCAACAAAGGCAAGGGTAGGATGAATGAGAGACACCAGCTTACTTGTTGAAATTTCCTACCTGTGCATGTACTGGGAGAGAGGCAGAAGATAATTCCTGAATGAATGCATCAAATGATGCCCTTATCCCTGTGCCATGCACAGCGCCCCAGAGCAAGCAGCCTGCCAGCCTTACCATGTACAGCTGATGTGCACGTGGGCTTCACAGTGTGGCTGTTATTAAGCTATCCAACTTGTCTGCATGAGTGTGTTTAATAGGACTAACTGATACAACAAATAACTGGACTTTGTGGTGAAATCAGGTAGTCTGACACCAAAACTGTTGCAACTGAGAGGTGGGAATTGACCCAGTATTAAACAGAAAAGCTGTGCATATATTGCCAAGACAATGAAGGCAGATGACTTAGTTTGAATTTTATCCTAGACATGACGTGCGAAGGGACTGAATTAGCTTTTAGGAGATGACAGCTTTAATTAAGCCAGCTATTTCTGATGCAGAATAAATCTGGGTTTGACAGATACAAGGTGACCACAAAGAACCAGCGTAGTGTTTAAAGCATTTAGGGTATTTTTGGCTCACAAGACATAAAGAGGAAAAAAAAAAGTCTGTCTGTAGAAAGAACATGTGGACCATGGTTACCCGATTATGTCTTATGAGGGAGAAGAAGGTACAAGGTTATTCTTCCTATAAGCATCCCATTCCACTCTGTAGGAGTAAGAATAACATGGTAGCTATAAATATTTAACATTTTAGGGATATAAAGGCTATGTGAGACTCACAGATCCAGATTGTAATGTATGCCACAGAAGAGCCAAACAAATACCTGTATTTAGAAAAGAAAGAACAAAACAAAATGTTGTATATTATATTTTATCAAAATTAACGATTGGATAGTTGTTTTGCACAGCCTATATTTTTTCCAGTTGCTTTTAAAGAAGAACAAGAAAGGAAAATCACAGTACAAATTCAGTCTACTTTTGTCTACTACAACACCTGAAATAACCACTGAAAAATGGTTTATGACAATTTGGTAGTTGCATTCTAAATTCTAACCAGCCAGTGCTTGTTGTATAAAGGGAGTAATAGATCAGTTGGATAAAATCAAGCTGTTATCTTTGCTCTGATTTATTTTATTACTGCCTTTTTTTTTTTTTTTGCATACGTTCTATGATGTTTATAGAGTCAGGGGATATGGAGATATCAACAATGCTATACTTATTTTTATATTTGGGTATTACGCAAGGCAAATAGAATGTTTTAAAATTTCCTTTTCCTGCCAATGCCAAATAAAAATTGCCTGATGAAAGAAGATTAGCAAATGCTCTGTTTAACAACCGATTCCCAAATGCAGAACACACAACATTTTGTATATTTAAAAGTTAGAAATAGGTGTTATGAGGGGAAAAATAGTACATATAAAGCTCTAGTTGTCAGTTGAAACTAAGGAAAAACAATGCTGAAACCCCCCATGGAGTCTGGGAATCATCATGTCTGTCCTGACAGAATTAGTTTGGTTTATCTTCATGTGGAGCCCATGAAATGCCCAGAGTACATTGTTTATTTTGCCGATTGGAAGCTAATACACAGCTGAGAATGCCTGGTTTTGGTTTGAATATTTTAGGCTTTTATAAAGAAAACGGTTCTATATTTTGTCCATAGCTATTGATTTCATTGCACATCTGTGTATGACTATAAATCTAGATATATTTATTTCTCTTCTTGTTGGCTTTGTGTAAGTTGACTACAAAGAAAAGTGAAATGTTAAATAAAACCGAAAAGCAGAATGTTAAGAAACAGGATCTGACAGTTAACTGCATTGGTACATATCTCTGTATCTCTCTTCATTTTCTTTTGCATTGCTACGTACCTCTGTAGCTCTCTCCATTTTCTTTTATCTGCAGCCTAGTTAGAGTATAAAATCTTAGGGCAGATACTTGTCTTTATGCATATACAAAAGTGTCTAACCACCTACATGTGCTGTGTAAGTGTCATCATAGTCATTTCTTATTTTCAACTTTCAATTAAATGCAACTTAAACATTGTTTTTATTATTTTTTTCATGTATACTTTTTTTTTCAGTTCTGTGTGGACTTTGACTGGGTATCTTCTAGTACAGGAGGAGTCTAATTCTAATATTTTGTTGGGCTCTCTTCACTCCTCATGAAAGCATTACTCTGAACTGTGCCCATTAATATTGTCTTATCAATACTGCTGAAGTTGTTAATTAACTTCTAGGGTTATCTCGTCCTCATTAAAGTGCTTCTCCAGAACATATCATCCATAAGAAGTAGGAATTCAGCTGCCATAAACTAGTAAATGAGACAGAAGAATGTTACCAACATATCAACAAGTACAATAACAGCTTAATAAGCTCTAAAAATAAAGGGACATCTGAATATGATTAGCCATGAACTCTGAATAAAAGTTCGGAATAAGCTTTTATAATTTAAATATTTAAAAGCATAGAAAAATGCATTTTCTGCTTTATTTTTTTCTCCTTTTTCTGTTATTGTTTTTCTTTCTTTATAAAAAGTAAATTGAGAGAATAAGTGGACTTCTATAAAAAATTTATTGTAAAAACTTGAAAAATAAAAACATTAGTCAAGACATTTTCAAAAATTAAATTTTTACACAGTTTTAAAAAGCTTGAATTTTTATCTTGGGCCAATACCCCCAATTACATCTACTAAATATTGCTTGAAATAAAAAATCATGTTTGATCTTTTCAATTTAATATAAAATTAAATCTTCAACTTGATCTAAGCTGATTAATCTTAGAATCACATATTTCAAGAAATAAACCATTTGAGTAAATTGTCCTACCTCTACTTCTAAGAGTAGTGAGACATTAGTGTTTCATTTGGAGTGGCTATACGTTGACCTAAGATTTTCATTAGTGAGATGGGATAAATAAAACTTAACGGGGTTTGTTTATTTTTTAACGTAGTTTGTTGCATTGGTACAATGTGAGAGCTTTGGATCCAAATGAGCTTTTTCAGGCCCTGATTGTTTCAGTTTTTATACTTTACATACTGATGGCTTGTTTGAAACAACTACCTCTAGAGTAAGAAAATCTCGGTAGTGGATTTAAGATTTTAGGAAACCTGTCACAACTTGAAGGAGAGCTGATCCTGATCTGTGCAAACCAAACCAACATAAAAATATTTCATGTGTGTATGAGGTGCGTAGCTGTCACTGTATTCTATCAAATAAAAAGAAACAATTGAATGCTGTTTTATTTTGACCTTTGTGTGGACAAAATTATGTGGTCTTCATTATTTTATTTTGATTTTGTAATAGTATTAAACTGTACAGTGTGCACATTGCAGCTGTAAAGTTTACATGTGTTAGACTGCATGTATTTGGTCATGTAAGCCTGTAATTTTGGGGAATCTACAGTCCACTTGAAAATGGAGATTCTGGTTTTCTTAGTGTTCATGTGTGGACAAATGTTTAGTTTCTGAGTAGACAGTTTTCAGTCTTCAGAATGCAAATAGCCTCTGAAAAATTGTAGTAGAAAGAGAGGTGTGGTGTTAGATTAGTTGTAAGGAATTGAAGCTATGCTTAATACTTTGCAAAACAAATAAATGTATATCTGCTGAATGTCCAGTTTTTTGAAGGAAATCTGCTAAAACAGGGCATACTTATACCTTCAGGCCAAGGTGATGTTGTCTTTGATGATAGACTTTGAAACTGTTAACCATAAGGTATACTATCAAATCTAACAATATTTTTTCTAGAAAAAAATGTTTATATATTCACATATTAGTGAGGTTGAAAATGGAATGGAAGGAAATAACAGAGGTAAGATCTGATGGATCATCTTTGTCCCATTCAGGACACGGTCCGAAAGGTACTGGTAACATAAGAAGTTGCTTCTGTGATCTCACTCCTGCTATATTATGACAGTCAAACTTTAGAGAGCTTTACAGGGTTTAGAGAGCTTCGTTTCTGTAGCTTATGTTACATCCATCCAGTCCAACTACAATGATTTCTTACATATTTAGTCATATCTTTGAATATAGACTTTGCATATAGATTATCTCTTTGTAGACTGGAGGTCAAGATTGGAGAGCCATGGTTGGATACTGTATAGGCAAGAGCTTATCGTATTTCCCATTGTTCATGAGTTCCTGGGTCACTAATTTGAGCCTGAATGCTGTCTGGGGATGTTTTTTTTTTTTTTTGCCCGAAGATACAGATGAAATGTTGATCTTGTTCATATTCATTAACAGAAGATTTCTTCCCTAACATTTTTTGGAAGTTGTCAAAACCACAGGTTTGGTTAATGCCGTACTTAGGCCAGGTAAGAGTGCTGTATGACTTTTTTTCACCATCATTTCCCTATTACAGTTAATGCAGTCCATCTTACTGAAACAAAAAAAATATTGCCAGTACACCTCTTAAATTATTCTCAAGCTGCCAGCTGTGCCATTTGGCTTTGATCCTTTCTTTCATGGTAATTGTCATGCTGAAATGTAAAACTAAAATATAATCTGCACCCAAATGTCACCTTTTTTGTACGTTTAGAAGATATTAATCTTCATGAGATTTCCGTGGATTTTAGCTGATATTAATAGTTTTCTCGATGTGCTATTGCTGCCATCAAGTGTAATTATACAATTATGCATGTGTAACTGTTCATGTACTATGCTTTTTAAGGAATACTAGCTCTCTGGAGCTCATTTTCATCCAGCATTTTCATACCACGTAGCTTAAAATAATGCTTAGCATTGCATGAAACACATGAAACACCTAGTTGTTCCATTTTAATGGGAACAAAAAAAAATTGAAAAATTCTGGTTGTATGTGCACTTTGAAGTATGTTGCTGAGTGGAAGAATAGATTGCTTTGTTATCAGAGTAATTCAGGAGTTCAGTGACTTGATTTCCTTCTTTGTTTTGCCCCTACTGTTAAGATAATTGAAAAAAAATATAATCATCAATGTAAATAAATTCCCCTTCAGTGCAAACAATGATAACACACATGGTGAGAAAAACAAACTTAAAATAACCTTCTTGCTAATCAGTTTTTTTAATTCTTTCCAAATATTTTTTCCAAGATTCAAAATATTTAAAGGTAAAAGCACTTTTTCCCTGTTTATTTGTTGACTTAGGGATATTATTCTTTGAGTGCTTTTGGCCTTCAATGTTCTGAGGAGGACCTGAAGCATCTTGCTACACCTTCACTCCACAATAGCAACTTAGCATTGTAATGCACTAATGAGACTGTAAAATGAGACTATAAGGGACTGTAAGTAGCAATATACTACTTCAATACTGCCACTGATCAATAAAGGGATTAGAGGGGTTAAGACACTCATTTTGGGTGGGAGCGTTCTCTGTGAACATTGAGATATAAACAGAATTGCATTACTGGAGATGATAGAAGACAAGGTCTTGGGTGAGAATCCAATGAATAAGACTGATTATCTCAGGTATGTTGTTTAGAAAGAATTGGAATGTCTCATGTGGTGATCTCAAGAGAGATGGAAATCAAGCACTAAGAGATGGCAGACAAACAGTGATGATGATATCTGGCTTACAGGTAAGGAAAGCAAAATCTATTTGGAAGAAGAGATGATTTAAGTTTTATTTAACTTAGGCTGATAATCAGGCACAGAAAAATATTGAGAAGGTTGCAGTGCGTTGACTGGTGGGGTGTGAAAGCAAGTCTTCGTGAAGAGAGTGGAATCTGCATGAGTTTGAGCTGGGGGTAGTGTTACCTGGAGGACTACAAACGTAGAACAGGAACAGAGCTTGCACAAGGAAGCCATGGTGTATCTAAGCCGCAAATAATGACTGAGAAACTTTAAGCATAATGATAAATAATGACTGAAAAACTGAATGTAATTGTATAGAATAGACTTTATACCAAATCTAAACAATATTTTTCAGGAAAAGAAAAAAATATATAAAATCTTTATGTAAAGAAAAACATCCAAATGTACAACAGATTTATCCTTATGTTCACTGTAATGTAGCATATTTATTTTTCTTTTTAAAGCCCATGAAAATTAAATCCCTTGTTAACTAGGGCCCAGCATGCTGCAGTAGATTGCTCTAACACCATATATGAAGAGTCCTTGCTGACGATTTATCAGTGGCATAGTCATTCTTCATCCAGCGCTGTCTCTGAAAAAGGCAGAACAAATTGAGGAAGTGGTGAGAATGCTGTAAACAATACTGATGACAAATCAGTCACCAGAGGCTTTAGAAATCAGAGTGCTAAAAAGAAATTAAACCTTTGCCATTATCTTTCCTGACTTGTCTATGTTTTCTTGCATACACACTGCAAACTATATAGAAAACATATAATATATATTCTGGGCTAAACTTCCATTTATTAGCTTTCTACACTTGCACTTAGGTATGTAGGTGTGTACACAGAGAAAGAAAATTAATACAGTGTCTGTATGCAAGAATACTTTAACAATATAGAGGTTTCAGGAGAGAGCTTAAAATACATGAGTTACTAGTGAGACGTAAGGGAACTGGGAGAATTTCTGAAGTGAGGGAAGAGAGGAATAAGTGATGAACCTGTGTGGAAAAAATGCAATTAAAAGAAAGGAAGGAGAACAGGAAGCAACTTGATTTATCTGGTAAATGGGAAAATGTTATGGAAAAAAAATATATTGCTAAATGATATTTCTATGACATTTTGGAATCAAACATTAATCGCTATTCACAGGATTGTTCTCTTTGAACTTCTAATAGGTGACAATAGTGGTAAAACTGAAGTGAAAATTAAATTAACTGCTTGAAGAATTTTATAACAGTAAGTTTAGTGAAATTGTGAAAAACTAAAGATCATTCTGAAGGAGGCTCATCTGAGTTGGTGATTATTATTTCTTTTTTTACAAGAGAAAATGAAAGTATATAGCAAACATCTGTAGAGAAAGTAAATAGTTACAAACACCCTGCTGAAGTGTTCTTAGTTTTTTAGTGACTACTACCCAGTGCTCAATTTGAGAATAGTCTCAAGAATCTGTACCTGAGTGAATGATTCTGAAGTTTCAGTATGGAGAAAGGTTGAGGGAGTATTTTTTGCAATAGTTAAATATATATTTGTGCTTTCAGAAGTGTAAGAGATTACACATTGACTTAACATTTCAGGGGATTATAGAACCATTAGCTTCATGATTAGAAGCTTCTTGAAAAGAAGTGCAGCCAGAAGAGTTTTTGATGATTATTATAACATTTATTATGAAGTTTTGCATGTGTTATTACTGTTTTAAAATAACGATAATACTGACTTTGTGTGTTAGTGAAAAACATAACTTGGAAATGTTTGCATCTGACAGTGATCTATTTTAAGTAAAAGAAGAATATTGTTTAGCAGCTAGTGAGAAGTGTGAATATTGTGATTGGCTACTTCACCAAAACTAGCAGACAGGTAATATGTGGAGAGCAAATGAATTGCTACTGTGTAAGCTTAAAACTGTAGATGCAAAAGCTAAAATAATATTTACGTATGCACGGTATAATGAATCTTTATTGGCAACTGGTATTCACAGACTACTTGAAAGGTGGTATTGGCCAGACACAAGTTATTTGGCAGAGATCTTGCCTAGTATATATTTGCAGAGCCTGTCTGCATAAGGATGCTGGCAGGTTTACCCTGATTTCTATTCCAGGTGACAAATTTCTATCCAAGCATATGAGTGATCAAATATTTTCCACTGGAATCTGGGCACTGTAAAATTTTCTGAAGCTGAGTAGAAAAATTGCAGGATTTGCTTAAACTATAATAGCCTCTGCATACCAGTGTGATGGCAAAATATTTCCACTTGGATCATATCAGAGTGAACTGTGCTGTATTGAATTAAACATTTTTCTGGAAGACTGATGATATTTTGTTGCCACTTGTCAGTGGCATCCTCTCTTAGCCTAGAAGTTGTGATCACCATACTCTTCAGTTAACATCTCAGTGAAAATCAAGCAACAGTGATGGAAAGCACTGCTGTATTAACTTTTTCTACCAAAGCAAAGAACAGGGTCCAATACAGATGAAAGCTATATCATAACCACATTAGCTTATTTTTTTCCTGTGCGAAGCCAATTAAGAAATGGAACAGTTTCCATTAGTTTATTTGTCTTTCCTGGAGCAATTACAATTGCTAAACTTTCCTAAACTGTACAAATGTGGTGTCTCCCCTTGTGACAGGTTGTTTAAATTTATAACTTAAGCTAGCATTTCCATCTCCAGTAAAAGCCAAACAGACATTTAATTATGGTGCGTGACGTTTCTGACTAAAATGTAGCCAGCAGAGCCTGTCAGACAGCCCTCATTGTTCGTGAATTTTGAACAAATTGGAGATCAGTAGATTTATAGCCAGGTTTTTCTCTACTATTGTTTAAAATAGCACACATGGAAAACACGCCATGGGTGTGTTGTAATTCAGCTTTAATGATGTAACACTTGGTTTCAGTCAATTGTTGGAGGATTGCAGTAACACTGGTTTAGTGCTTCAGACATTGCATGTTCCTTAGCAATTATAGTCCAGCTTTCAATAATGGCTTTTGGCGGGATATCCACAAGTGAAGTCATAGCAATTTTGAAAAAGAGCTAATAAAAATACACCTGCCTTGTAGTGGAAAACGAGCCTTTAATATCTTTCTTTGAAGTTGAGCGAAGCCCATAGCATTAACTAACAGATACCAGTATTATGATGCAGTAATCCACTCCCCCAGGGGAAGTCAGGGATTGAAGTATGAAAGGCTGCTATTTTTTAGTCACATATTATTTAATCACCATAACATCATGAAGGAAGAATGGGAATAACAAGGTGATAATAAAAACTGGAAAGGAGTGTTAGCTGTAAAGGCAGGAATATTAAAAACAATCACAAACTGTAATTCAGGGATGCTATAATTTAATTATTATAATGGATAAGTTATTAGTTTTAATACAATTTCTTATTTAAATGCATATATCCAAATCCACTCTTGTTAAAACAATATATGGAATACTAAAACAGTATGTTATAAAGTATTTATTTCACAGTACTTTTCAGCTTTCTGTACTGTTAGTATTCTGGATCAGCTTAGTTTGACAACATTTTTCAAAGACACTAAATACTTTGCCATTAATAATCCTCATTTGGTTTTCTTCATGAAGAGATCTAGAATGGGTTCGTTTTGTCCTTTTGCTAAGTTTTCTTTTATACTCTGATATATTTCACATGTTTTGACTTCTTTTTCATTTTAGGAAGCATGTGCAGTTTAAGCCTACTGGCACAATACAGTCAAGTTACATGTCTTTCTAAGACCATAATGCAGTAGCTTTACATTGTTATTAGCTTCTGTTTGGAAGAAGAGTAGCAAAATATATATTTTTCAGTTAATTTGTGGGGAAAACTTAAGCCTCTTTAAGTACTTCTAAAGTTAGAGTAAAAACTTCAAGGATCCCTGTCTACCTATTGCTAAATTGGTGACTAATGAGGCAGATGATGTCTGTCTTAGTTTAACTGAATAGAAAATGCGGCCAAGAATTCCCATATTATAAAGCGTTTATTCGGCATAATTACTGTGTTTGTATGGAGCTTCTGAAATTACACTGTTAAAGACCTTAAGCTGTAGAGGAAGTTGTAGTGTAGTAAGAAACACTGTCCTGTTTCTCTTCGGTATTCCACACAAAGCTCCGTGATCTGTTATGGCACATCTGTCCCATGAGAGACAGCTGTGTTTGTCCTAAAGTGGTTAGAACTCCTGAAGAAACTTTAAGCTAGCTCAACTTAGGTGTATGATTTTTCAGTGTGGTACATTAAGCAGATATTTGGTGATACTCTTGGAAGGGAAAAAAAAACAAAAAAAAAACTCATATGGTTACAGAGAGAACTGGCCCTCTGGCAGTTCTAGGTGGGGGGGAAGAGAAAATAAAATGAAATGTATATTATCAGCACAACAGAATTATTCTGCAAATCACCAGAGCTACTTCCATATTAAATCACTAGGTATAATTTATGAAAAAAGAACACAAGCATTTTTGTCAGGAATTTGTCTGAAACCCAAAGCTGTTCAGGAATCTGCAGAATACAAATCTTACAACTAGACCTGCAATCTCAGCTGTTGCAGAGGATCTCTTCCTTGAAATAACCCAAATTTGAACTATACACCTTCAGGGCTGGGTGTTACTTTTCTCCACCTCACCCATGCTCCCCCCCCCCCAGCATAGCAGGGTCCTAAGTGGAGAGGTTAAAGATAAAGGGCGCTTAACCTCATGCTGGCCTGATCAAATACCATTCCCTGCTAACACAGGAAGCAACATTCATCAAAGGGGTATCACTTGAGTATAATCCTACAAAGACATGCACACATGCTTAACTTCACATTAATGGGACTTTTTAGATGCATGAAGTTAAGCATGTGTTTCAAATCTTTGCAGGACTGTACTCTGTATTTTCCTTTCCACTAACCTGATCCCTTTACACAAGGCAGTTACCTTACTGGTCTGAAATGCTGGAAATTCTCTTTGGCTATGGAGAAGCTTTTATATGTCTGAATTCACTTACTGATCTCACATGCTCACCCTGGGTTTATAACTTTATTATGTCTGTGACTTCTATTTTTGTTTAAGGTTAATAATGCATTTTTACGAATTCCAGGTAACTCTTATAGGTTAGCTACTTTTTCAGATAAAGTATTTATACAGTATTTTTTTCAAACAAATATAAAAATGATTAACAAATAAAACAACAAAAAAGCCAACTCGAACTATTAAGAATGACACAGCATGCACTATTTATTATATAGTTGCATGCAGCTATATAAGACACAGTTTTTATTACCAATCCACAGTTTTACATAATTCCTTACCATAATATTGCTGTATCCTAGCTGAAGGTACTATCTATTTTACTGTCTTTTTTAATTGTATCCTTCCAGGGAAGGAATTGGAAGACTTGTACATTCATGTTAGTAAAATAATTAAAAAAAAAATTGGAGTGAAAACATATCAGTAGACTCCAGAAACAGAAGTAAATATACTAAGTTTTTCAGCTAGTACCACGTTTAATTTCATAGTTAAATTTAAGCAAGTACTGCCATAAATGCTAGTCACAAAGATTTTGTTGTGCTGAGTAAACCAGATCTATCAGGAAGTTGATCCGTCACACTGCTTGCAAACTTCATAGCACCGTCACTCTGCATTTTACTGCTGCTCTTTTCTTTGTAGAATTCAAGTGTGTAATTTGCATCATTGCTCTGAAAGTAAATTGCTGTTGAGTTTTGACACCTGCCAGCACTGGTATTCATTTCAAGCTGTAAAGCACTACTTTGAAATAAATTTTGGGAAACTCATTAAATGTTGTCAGCTATATCATCCATACTAGCACAAAATAATATAGTTAAATATGTCTGGATTCTGTTTTCTATTAGAAAATGAACAAAACTCTTTTCCAATGTTTTCCTGTATTTTAAAAGTATTTTCTAAAGCTAAATCCACTGATTTTTTACCAGTTATGCACATGCTGTTTTTCCCATCTGTTCCTATATCAGCAGTATGTTCAATTTCTGTTTTTGTACTTAGGAAGTTCAACATCCAATTAAAGGATTAACTGGGCCAAATTTGACAGGGACTCTGAATGTGAAATTCTCCTAGAATCTGTTATTTCCATGTTCAGATGTAAATTAATTTTAACCATGCTAACACAGCATAGTGTTTGAGGTAGGAAGAACCTGAGTTTTGACCCTAACTGGTCCTTGATAGATCCTAGCTATTTCAGCGGCATGTACTGTAAATATCTGAGGAAATAAGTGTAGGAGTGGTCTTATGATCACTACATTATTCATTTCTAACAGGGAATGTCTTCCCCATGAAGCAGATTTATCTTCCATTTTTAGGCAGACCATGTCTAAGCAAATCTGTGTTGAGATCTGTCATAATGAAGGTGACCACTGTGAGTCTGAAGCATTAAATATGCTGTTATTCATGTGCAGCCAGCATATGATTTCAGCTGAGAAGTGTATATAAATTGGTATTAGTGTTGTGTTGATAGTGTTTTGTTTTTTGTCAGAAGGTTGTAGGAAGAGCACTTAAGGAAGAAAATCACTGTTGTCATTAGCTCAGTCCACAAACTAGAATTGCAAGTGCATTTCAAGAGAATGTGTTTAAAATATTTTTTTTCCCCACAGTGAAAGCTAAGTACAGCATAGTAATGCCTTGACAGATAACTGTTATCATAGCACTTTTTTCTTGAACCTTCACTAACCTCAATCATAGACAATTCAAACTTCTTGTCTTAATATTCATTTACCTTAAAATTCTTGCTTTTGTACCCCATGCTCCTGACTGCATGGATTCAGTTTCCTATCAGCTACTGTCTTGTCATAGATGTCAATCTTGAGCCTCTGCCTGAATGTTTGTATTTGAGTTTGTTCTATCTAGTCGCTCCTTTCTTTTATTGAACTGACCTCTTACATCACTGCTCTGTCTAAGCAGATGATTTTCAGCCAAAGATATCTTAAGAATCCTCAAGGAAGGATTTGAGACCTAACGCTGGTCATGGGAGTAACTTTGCTATGGCTCATAGGAGGTCTTGAAAGAAGGTAATTAGTAGACAAGATGCGACAGGAACCAAATTTGACTTGTGGTATGGCTAGACAAGTGTCTTAACTCTTGCATGAATAGCTACTACGTGCATTAAGGGAAATTCTGTATTGAAAATCTAGTAGTTAATTGCCTGGTGACCAAGCATTAAACGAATCTGCAAAATAAGACACAAGAATTTTGCTGCTGTTTATAAGTAACTGTGCTTACAATTTTGTGTGCATGTCTAACCTCAGACACACAGTGATTGCCACTGAACTTGATCAAGTCCTTCTAAAGCATTGCATTTTCTTAGATCTGCATAGTAAAATCCCTGCCATTTATCTGTCCTGATCAACTGAATCTAGGCATAAGATGATGATCAGTTCCTCCCTATCCCACACTATATTGTTGCCTTTTCAGTCATAAATCAGACATGTTTTTAATGTTTTACATGTAGAGAAGTATTAACCTTGGTGTTCTAACTTTTCTGTATATGATATAGGTTACACTTGGCTGCCTGACAATGCTGTCAGAGTAAATGACCAGTATTAATTACCACACAGTAGAGTAAAAATTGAACAGGGATGAGAAACCTATAGATGCTCCACAGGATAATATACTCCTATTTGGCTTTAAGTTATGCTTCATTAGATATATAAATAATTTTTTTACATGCACTGTGGCAGTATGAAAGTAAATTGTTATTTTAAATTAAATTCACATTAGTAAGTTAATGTATACTTCAGTGTCTGAAATGTGTATGTTTTTGTACTGAGAGAATGCTATAGATGTCAGTGTTCTCTAGTCACCTGAACTGAATAATAATGATAAATTTTTAAAAAAGTGAAATTATTCCATTAATTCTAGTTTTGAACTTTCTTATACCTCTTCCCAGTTTTATGAACCCAAGGGAAAACTATTCCTTTATTAAGTCTGAAGCCTAAATTTCCACTGCCTCAGCTTTTAAGAGGATTTTAGAAAATTAAGAACCCCACCTACAAGAGAGGCTGAAAAAGGGAAAAATAACCAGTTTACAGGCCTTGTGGGATTAATAAATCTTTCTGTATTCCTTGGAATCCCATTGAACTGAAGTTACAGTGAGGCCATAGATACAAAGGTCTTAGGCATCTTGCTTTCCTTATCAAAGTGGAAAACACAATATTTTGAGAGCAAATGGTTCTTCCCCCACTCTTAGATTTAACTCTAAATTTCTATGTCCCAGCTTAATAGATGTAAACTTCAGAATTTCAGGTTAACAAATTATTTTGCCTAATAAAATGTTAAGTCAATGAGTGGTTTTGAAATGACATTAGTTAGGACATCTTACATATTGAAAGCACATAATTCTGTACCAGTATGAGAGAATTTTGAAAACTGTTCTGTAGTTAAAAATATGTGGTGTTTTTGTCCATTGTGGAAAAAAATTATCAAATCGCAAAGGTAGAATTAAAGAATTTGCTTCTACTTAGACTTCTTATCTGCAAATTTTATCAAGAATGAGAGTCATGGTAATAACCTTGCAATGTAACAGTGTAAGAAGAAATAATATACTGAGCACAGTGGAAGAATTAGCTGAACCTAGCTGGGAAGGACAAGGAGGGAGGAGAAAATCAGTTGGGAGTAGTTATTTGAGAGGAGATGTGGAGGGGAACGACACTTCGTGATAAGAGTAACCATTTCAAAAACACTACAAGCTAGCCAAAATTAGAAGACAAAGAAGACTGGGGAGCTGTAGAATGAGACTGGCAAGGAAACAAGAAAAAATTGTGTACAAAATTCCAGAAGAAAAACACTATTCATAGACCAACAGGTAAAGAGGAAATGAACATTAAAAGCATAGCTCTTGTAAAATGAGTTGCAGGGAGAACACACAGGAGGGTAAACAAAGATAATGCCCTCACTTTATACATTGCAAAGGGTAGTGAAAGAGGAGTATTCTTGAATGTATGCCCATTCCAACTGTGTGCCCATCTTGCTTTGCTAGGATGGCAGTAAGAAAAAAAAAGTCAAATTCTACTATTTTACTTTTGAAAGTAGGGCCTTCTTTTCAGCTCAGAAGTCCAATAAATCAATATATAGTCATCTCTGTGAGGTATTCTTAAGTATGATTTGGTGTAGTGGCATCTAATTTAAGTCATTACAATAAAATGTTGGAGCTGGCTCCAAAAGATTCATACAGGCTTTGTCCTGTCATCTTCTATTAGTGTGTGCAAGTTGCTAAAGGCTCTGGCAACCACAAGTAGATTAAAAATGAAATAAAGTTTTGATCTAACCTAAAGGAAGCAGGAGATCCTTCCACAGTAAGTTGAAGCCCCCTAGTTCCCACTGCCAAAAGTGTATCAGCTTATGTCTTCATAATAAAATCTGTTTTATTGCATATAAATTTAATGATAGTTCTTTATAGAAAGTTCTTTCTAACAATAACTGTTTTGTTACTATTGTTGATTATTTAATGTATTTGTTCCATCATAATATGTAATCTGAACTTTCTCACTGTGACAGTGTTTTGAGGTGTTCTTGCAGCCAAGACTATGAACAAACTAGGAAGCAAATTATAGGAGCAAATTATTATCAGATTTGTTACGTGATGAACTTCTCAAGGGATGTGCTATGTGTACTTTCATAAAAAATTATCTTAGACTTCAAACATAGATTTTTGTTATTCTTTGCGATATGTTTTAGCAGTTCTTTTGTACTTAGTCAATAGGATTATAAAACAAGTCAGGAAAATACATGGTGCTAAGTGTCTTCTTTCTAGTCAAATTTATAGTAAAATACATCCATCAAATCACTGACATCTTCTTCCCCTTCAACTGGAGTGTGGTGAACCATTTGTTAAATCACCAAGAAATGTTTTGAAAATCAAAGGCAGAGACAAGAAGGTCATTCATGGCTATTTATTCCCTACTGAAATGAACACCTAGGAATGTTATTTGTCATGAATAAATGTATATATGTATATATGTATTAGAGATAAATGGATAAAACAAAACACAGATATAAATCTAAAAATTGCATGAATATGTTTACATGTATGCATGTAAGATGAACAAAATTAAAATAAATCTTTGTATATTTAACATGCATAATGATATACATGTTTTATACAATATACTTTGTTATACAGCACATAGTATACATTATTTATCATAGGAAACGCATGAAAAAGGAATTAGTATTCAACTTGATTATGATAAACAAGATTATCAGTCTTCATTTTTCTTACCTTTTGATTTAAATTATTTTTGAGAGATGTAAACAAACTCAAAATACAGAAATAGAAGTGATGTCACAAATTGCTAGTGCTTACATATGCACTGCAGGTTCAAAGCAAATAGTTGTAGTCACATTAGCATTGACAATACTATGACTAAGACAATAAAATCCTTGAAAAATATTTATTAAAAATTAGGTAGTTCTTAGGGTTTTGCAAAGGAAACTGTTTTGATCCCTTTACTAAAATTTACAAACATTTTTTACTTCATAACGTTCTCTAGCCTTTGGAGATGCAAAATGTTATTATCACAAATTAAAAAAGAAAAATCCCTAAAGTAATATTTAAAGTAGTATTTAAAAATCACATTTTCCCCATCGCATTCTCAAACTTTTCAATTTAAAAGTCTGCTTTACAAATCTCTCAAGTGGTAGGGAATCCATAATTACGGCTCATTTGTTATCTTATTTGGCTGTGAGAAATGAACGGTGGGTTTGATGACAAAATGTGGCTTTAAAACGTGCAGTAAAAACATAAATTCAAGTTCTAAGAATGGTTGTAGTCTAAACGTAGCAGAAAAGATAAAGACAAATCAATGATTTTTCTCCTTACAAAGCACAAAAAGGTGTGTGGGGGGGTTGGGAGGGGGAGAGCGGAAAGATAGACTGAATTTCAAAGCAGATACTTTTACTGAACTGTGGTTAGGCAGTCTCATGGGACAGAAACCTAGAAGGTTACAAAAGTTCAAGAAAAAACTAGAAAGGTTTGTGGAGGA
>VXAB01002296.1:164658-186967 GCA_013399175.1 Odontophorus gujanensis
TTTTTTTTTTTGATAGATGCAGATAGGAAGGAAGAAGCTCTAATGTAGAGTCATAGGTCTGTAGGCTTTTCTTTGATCTGTAAATATCAGTTTGGAAAACTTGGACTTTTTGATTTTATGTTTGCAATTAAGAATGATATAATTAATTCTAAGTAGGTATCTGCTGGTAATACATAAATTTGTGTTATTCAATTCAGGCCAGCCACCTGTGATCAGAATTAAACAAAAAAAGGAGGACAAAATTTCTTAGTGATTCTGGAAACAAACGAAAAATAAGGAGAAAAAAAACTTAAGCCCACAATTTCTGTAGAAATTTGATATCTATTTTACACAGTAGTGCGACACGATTTGCAAATATGGATGGTTGCCTCAATATTTCAAACAGATGTGAATTTTGTTTACTATCATGCTTACAGTAATGTTTATGGAAAGTGTATGGGTAGATATAAATATTTTGTGTGAGTTCGTTAATTAAAATAAACTTTTATTTGTAATTGGAAGCTATGAATTTGTTATCAGATGGATCCATAGATAACTAGATCCTTTCCTAAAGTCAAGAATAACATCGGATATATGTATGTTGCTCTGGAAGTTATGTTACCTGTCTATTTCCATGGAAACTAAAGCAGATACAGCAAATTCTCAGCAACTGTTTTTCAAAATAGTCGCTACCATTAGCTGTGCATTTTCACCAGTGATGAACAAGACCATGAATACTGCATTCATACAAATCTACATGGCCATCTGGAATATAGCTTGACTTCCATGCGACTGTCACCGCTGCTGAAAACAAGCTATCCACCACCTCACTGCGATCATATTCACTGTTTGGCCTCTGTAACCATTCAGCAGGTGTTAGTGAATGTCAGTGGGTGAAATTTTTTCCTCATGGAGGAATTCAGTTTCGCACCTTTGTTTCATATGCACTTCCATGTCAGATGCCATTCTGTCAGACTGTCCCTCTGCTGCCATCTGTCACACGGCAGCAAAATGTGATGAAATATTGCCTCTTGCATTGTGGGCCAAAATAATAAAATAGGAGGCATTACTTTCAGTGGAGTCATTGTAAAAGAAACCTCTGCACGTTTTCATCTGCTTAAGTGGAGTTACAGATACTATAGGTTTGCTGTCAAGCTGCAGATGGTTTAGGTAGTAGTGACAGGAATGATTCCGTGACTGCCTTCCAAAATCATGGTGTGACTGATCTTCTGGAAACACTTTCCACTACCCTTGGAGAGCTGAGAGTAAGGGAATTCCAGGGGCAAGGCAAAGCAGGAAATTCTGCTGGCTTCCAGGGTCCTGCTGCTCCAAGGCGAGACAGAATTTAGCTGTTAGTATTTAGTAGCTTTATCACAGGGGAACCTGGCAGTTTCAGCCTTGGCTGTCTTCCTTGGCTACAAAGCTTTTGAGGCACCACTGTGTACAGCAGATGGGAGGTAGGATCAGGGATGTGCAAACAGCCCTGTGATTGCCCTCTAGCCTCGTGCTGATTTCTCCATTAATCAAGAATTGAACAGATACTTTGGCTAACCACACTCCTAGGGATTCAAGGATACCTAAAATTCATTACAAATAGTAAACAAAATAGGGAACACTTCAAAAAAACAAACAAAAAAACTGTTTTATTTGGCCCTCTTTGTTTCCCCTTTTTATAAGAGTTTCTGCAGACCAAGAGCTAATTATTACAGGTGTTTAAAATTCCATTGTTTGGCAACCACCTTGTTTCTTTTCTGAAATGCATTTTAAAAAAAGGAGAGGGAAAATACTGTTATATGAATGGCACAAGGCAAGGCTCATTGTTTTGGTGAAATATCATTAATATGCTACAGTTGGGTCAGTGCTATATTCCTTTAGTGCCTAAGCTAATACTTTCTCAGGCAGCAGATGGTCCTTGCCCTTGGGAGCAAATATTTTAATTACTGATGGCTTTTTTTGTAAGTTTCAAATATTTTCATAAGGAAAATAATAAAAATCTATGTTCTACAGCAGTGCGAGATAGTTCTAGCAGCAATCTAACTTTTGTGGAAATCTTTGGATGTTTAAAGAGGAAAATTAGTGTTCAGTAAACATCATCCACTGCATTTTTGTGAGCAGTGGTCCTAAAACCAGTGAATGCTTTTCTTGCGTATTTGTGTTCTGTTTACCCCTATACTCATTCACCACAGAAACTCATTTCCCTCCCATTTGCAATTCTCTTTAGGATTTGCCGTTGTATCTTTAGGTCCTCCTCATGTTCCATGCCCACTTCTTTCCTTAGTATACCATCAGAAATGTTGGATGCTGAAGAAATGGAAGAGGTCTACCCTTCATTCAATGCTGAAAGGGAAGTGGCAGAGAACTACATGTTCATAGAAGCAGGATAAGTGAGATGACATGATAGGATTAGTAGAAATAGTCACTGGGCTGGATGAACAGCTGAAAAAAACCACCAGTCCTTCTTCACCCCAATAGCAGGTCAGTAAATATTCCTAACTGCCTTCATGGCAGATGCATGTCTTATCAGTTCCTTCTGAGGCAATGTATTTCAGTATCTAGTTGTCAAAAAGTTATCAAGCCCGAATCATTGTTATCTCTTGTCTATGTGGATATTTTTTGATTGAGTTTATTTTTCAAATAATTATACTTGTTACACAGTATGTTAGTATTTCTGAGGATTTATGTTCATTTATATATATCTGTTTGTTTGACCTTTCCTCAAAGTATGTTCCAAATATTTCCTGTTCATTTTGCCATGAATTTGGAATCGAGAGAAGTTTGTGATCTAGAGAAAATTTTGCCTTAATATTCTTTCTCAATAATGAATTTATTTTTTTTGTTTTACACTTATGTCCTTAATACTGTTTCCTTTAAGGCCCTGAGGACTCTCCTCAACTCTTCTCCCCTTAGAAGAGTTTTTCTTGGTAACTTAATACCAAATTTCTAAGTTTATTGAAAGCTTCCATTGTCTTTCTTTCTTAGTCCTTCCTCCTATCTCAGTCATCACAAGGTAATATTTCAGGGTTACTGTGACTCAAGTTAACAAGTTATATGTTGATATTGTGTTCCTTTCAGAAGTACAGAGTATAATTCCTTCTTTTTACATTAGCACTTTCTGATCAATTATCATAGAGTAGTAAAAGAGCTTAATGGACAAGCTAGATCTTTCTTAATATTTTTCCCTCAAAAAATAATTCACAATAGTTACAACCTTACATGGGCTGCTCCAAAAGTAATGCCCCCTATTTTTTTTCATGGATACTTCAAGAGATAAAAGGAGCACAATAAAACTATTTGATAGAGCAAATTCTTGTCTACAAAACACTATTTTTCAACCTAGTCACCACTTTTAGACAATTTTCTTGAACGGACTGGTTGAAATGCTCTTCTTTGCCTGGTGTGCCAGCTGTACATGGCCATTAGGAATGTGACTTGTCTTTCAAGTTGCTGTCATCACTGCTGAAACATACCCCACCTCCTCACTGTGCTCACTTCCATTGTTTGAATTCCAAAAATATTCAATAAGCTTGAATAAATGTCAGTGGGTGCAATTTTTTCCACAGGGAGGAGTTTAATGATACATCTTTGCTCCACATGAACATCCATGTCAAATGCCATTCTGTCCAACTGCCCCTCTGCTGCCATCTGTTAAGTGGCAGCAACATGTAACAGTTTATTAGCGGGAAAGTTCAACCTCTCTTGCCATACCACCACCATTTGCCTCTGATGTTGTGGGCGAGAATAATGAAATAGGAGGCATTACTTTCCAGTGCAACATTTGTGCATTCTAACCAAGGCTTGTATCTTGGATGTTGTCAGTTTCTCCTACAAAATTTCATACTTGGTAAAATAAATTATTAAGCAGCAGAGATATTAAATATAATTTTCAATGATACCAGCTTAATTTTGTCCAGATTTACGTGACAAGTTGACTCAAAATAAAAATACAGGCTTTCGTGAAGTTTGGGTATCTCACTGAGTAATTTTCTAGTTTCCCTGAGCAAAGGCATTAGATTTTCACGTATGTTCTGAGTATTTGCAGTTTTTCTATTCCTTTAAAAAATAAAAAGTAAAATGGATAAAATAAACTCACTAAAACATTACTCAGAGCAGCTTTACTGCCATCTGATTTTGAACTTAATTTTGAATGTTGCATTATAAGCAGTAATAAGAAAATCACATGAGAATTGATTAATTGACATTATCAAGAAGTCTGTAAAAATAATTACTGAAGCAGAAGTCTTTGCGATTGTGAAGCATTGCTATACCTGGAATGTGAACAGCAGGCTGTAGAAATTCTATAAACCAGGGATATTGCCAAACCTTCTCAGGCTGAAATCCAAATGAATTTTTTTAAACTCAGCCAGATTTTCTATATTGAACCAAGCAAACTGCAGCCCAAAGAGCCCTCACATGTGTTCATTCACATTGCAAGTGAATGTCGATCTTTTAGGTGTCTGTATTAGATACCAACAAAAATGTGTCCTAGTGGGCTGAAGGAAATGCTGGAAACAGTGCTTGTGTAAGACAATTTATGATGTGATGTGAGTAATATATAAACTGAGGTTTTACTGCTACAAAAGTGTAGATACACTATTAATATTACGTATATAATTCCTGAAGAATTAGATCCTACAGGTCTTCCTCAAGTCACTTTTAGTTGAATGTTTTTATAACCATGTGACTGAGCTTGCTTATCAAAAGGAGTAGGAATCAAAAGGTGTTATTCTTATAGGAATAACTTCCTTTAAGAAAATAAGCCTACAACAAAAACTTTGCTGGTTATTTGTTATAGCATCCCTGTAGGTATTGCCACAGAATAGTTTTCTTCACTTGACTGTCTCAGCAGACTTTTCTCATTTGAGACCATGATTTATGCTTTGGTGTATCCATTATGCTGACATTCCAAAATAGTCTCTAAAACAAAATGTTGTTATTCTTTGCATTCTTAGTAGACTTGAAATTGTCTCATAAAGTCATCAAAATATGTTCTATGATTAGAGTTCTTAGATCTATGTGAGAAGAGGGAAGTCAAGCAAATCAGAGAAAAAGGAAAGCCTACTTGGAGCAGGACCTTAGAAAGTACATCATGGTGGTTGAAATTATGACCTAACATGAAAAATGGACAAAGACCTGCTGGTTTTGCCATGACTGTTGAGGCAGAGGTCACTCACAAAGTAGTTTCTGGGACAGTGCTATCCAATTGTAGTAGGGGAAAAACAAACAAGCAAACAAAAAACAGGTGGTAACAGGTGGTTGTAACTGTCCTGTTAAAAAGGAGCCCTAATAATCACAACTTTGATCAGTTACTACAACTGAATCCTTTTAGAAGTTTTTTAAGGTTTGTTTAAAAACAATAATGGCATAAATAAATATTCTTTAAATAAAATCCAACATGAACCATGTTGTACAGATAAGTAGCTGCTCTTTTCTGCAGCTGTTTCTTGAAGAAATACCCTGAGAGAGGAGAGATTTTACTAGGGTCTGTAGCTGAGTAATGACTTATTTCATTCTGGAATGTGATTTGTAGTTTTGACTACAATAATGGAACAGATGGCTATGTACATTGGCAGCATTTATATGCCCAGGTATATGAATACTCATTATAAGCATGCCTAGAAACATAATTTAAATGGAATTTTTCTTACCCATTGGATGGGGCCTATTGTGTGGGTGTATGGATGTGTCTGTGTTTGCTTATGAGAGACAGAGCTGTGCAGAAAGATGACTAGAACAGGAAAATACTATTTTTATTTTTTTTTTCATCTGAATAGTGTAATGTGCTGTCCATTTCATAGTACTCTAACACTAGTTGCTCCTTTAGTGGTCATAGAAGCAGCCTTTGGCTTGCCCTGAGAGTTACGTGTATTTCACTCTCCACACCAAATAAAGGCCATCAATATGTTCTTTCTTTAGGGCTGGTTTTGAAGACCTTCCATCAGTTGCTGGAGGGCCAGAGGTATTGCCTAGCAGCAGCATAGGCAATGGTCTTTCCTTGCACAAAATGCAACAGAGATGGTGATTTTCCAGTATTACTAGCAGGTCTATTTTATGGTGAAATGTATTTGTTTGTGGGATTGTCTTTCTGGATTAATTATTTGAGAATGTTTAAAATATGTATGTGCAAGGTTCTGTGAAACAGAATCTAAAGAAAATTTTATTACTGTCAATAACATGCTTATGTTGGTGATGATGCTTATTTTTTCATTTTAAAGCAAGACTAGATTGAAAAGAAGCATCTCTAGGGTTTAGGATATTGTAAGCAGTACTGGGCCCAGCATCTGTGGCTGTGAAAAGCATCAAGTGGAACATGCTGTGTGACTGCTCAGTCCTCCAGTTCTCCTGAAGCCTCAATAGTAGGGTGCAGGAAACCTGTGTAAATGCAGTCTCACCTGTAGAACTTTGTGTGTAGTTGGTTTGAACACTGCTAAGGAGGACATCTTTGTTGTCTAAGTGCTGCACTAAGTTTCCTTGTCATCCCTACCTGTCAAGTAGCCTGTGAACCTTTCAGGAGGTCATATGTAAGGATATAAAGGATGCCTGTGGGTTGGTGTATGGAGCACAGACCTTTCATTCCTGTGGGTTGGTGTATGGAGCACAGACCTTTCATTCCTGTGTTTGCATGCTCAGAGAAGTGCAATTGCAGTCACTGAAATAATATTTACACTAACATACTATTTCTATGGCATGAAGAATGTTTAATATTAGACTGTATATGAAGCTGATAAACTGAGGAAGAGTTATTGCCTCTAACCATAGATATGTGCATAATCATCTTTCAAATAAATCTTTTTCTTTGGTTTGTGAATTGGAAATAACTGGAGGCTGGGAGGATGTTCTAAGATACCCCTGTATGCTTGCCCTGTGCTAACACTCTTCCCTAGGCACTGTATTTTGACCGTTGCTATAAATCAGATGTGGTGCTAGATAGTTCCTTCTTAATGTTCTTAATCTTAATCAAGAATGTAACAACAAAGAAATCTGTCAATTTGTCAGGTAAATTAATTCAAATATTACAAATATTTTAGATCATTTTACAGGTATTATTTGGTCAGTGTGGTCTGTTTTACTCAGTTAATGCTTACACATGCCACCGCTACTACACAGAGCATCCTCCAAAGAAAATGACATCACTTTCAAGTGCTATACACTTTTTTTTCTTTCTTTCTGTGTTGTGTCTCACATTTTCTTAACCAAGGACTCTCAAGTAATTTCTAGATTTTTCTCCTTTCTGAAAACAAATTCCAAATTCTTTCATTTTTTATGTCTAAAGGTATGCTTGTTTAAAAATAAATTAATAAAAAATCTATTAGGCAACAACACGTTATTGTTTTATTACTAATATTTGCTCTTATAATCTTCTCCGAGTTTGCCATGGCAGCTTATCTAGGTTGTAGATGTGCTGTGCCATAAATAGAGTCAGTCTGGACACTTGACAAGCATAATTGTATTTTTTCTACTAAGCTTTTGTAAAGAGCAGACTAGGCACTTCTACTCAGAGAGGAACCTGAACTAATTAGCTCATTTAGAGATGGGTTGCCCAGTGAATTGTATATGTGACTACCTGAAACCTTCCTGACCTTGCAGGACTGGAAAACACAGAAGAGAAGCATTTCACTTTCTGCGTATCATACTTCTTTGATGCTACCAATTCCAGGAACATTTATCATTTGGGCTATTGCCTTATTCTTTCACAGGGAAACAGATCACAACCCAATTTGTTCCTAAACCAACAAATCTATTTCCTCCCTAAACTTTGATTTGACTTTCTCCTGGAAAGAGTCCAGTGTAGGGCCGCAAAGATGATAAAGGGCTTGGAGCGCCTCTTTTATGAGGAAAGGTTGAGAGACCTGGGTCTGTTCAGCCTTGAGAAAAGACTACCAAGAGGGAATCTGATCAATGTATATAAATATCTAAGGTGCAGGAGGCAAAGGTACAAAGACAGACCCTTCAGCGGTGCATGGTGATTGCACAAGAGAAAATGGCCACAAACTGAAGCACAGGAAGTTCAAATGAGCATAAGAGCTTCTTCACAGTAAGTGTGACGAAGCTCTGGAATGGGTTGCCCAGAGAGGTTATGGAGTCTCCTTCTTTGGAGTTGTTCAAGACTCTCCTAGGTAACTACCTGTGCAACCTGGTCAAGGGAGCCTCTTTGGCAGGGGGGTTGGACTAGATAATCTCTAGAGGTCCCTTCCACACCCTAAAATTCTGTGTTTCTGTGATCTTATAAAAACTCATATCCTAGGTAAGAAGTAGGTCAAGCAAAGCAAAATCTTATTTGTTCTGTGTGGGTCCCAAATTCCTGTTCTTTTTACTGATCAGAGGAGAAACATGTTCAATTTAAATAATATTAGGTGACAATCCCTCCATACTCAGATCTCATGTTGTATGTTTTCTTACCTACTGTTAACAACTATGTACAGTATAAAATTACTGTTAGTGTGTTTGAAATGGCCTGTCTTCCATTTTGTTGATAAATGTCTTGAAAGTAGTATGATGTCTAAATGTTACAAAGCAACACCAGATACACAGAGATTTTGAGAGATTTATCATTTATTTATTTTTACATGAGCTAATAAACAAGCTGTTACCTTTAGAACAATTTTCCAGAGTACTAGCTATGTTCAGAAAACCAGTTCCAAAGAAAAAAACAAGCTCTGCTATTTATCATTCTGAATAATAGCAACTGGAACCTTCACTTTATTTTAATAAGTTAGTACTGTCATGTGCAAGCCCCCTTTTATACCTTGTATAATAAAATAGCTGTCACTTTTGCATGTGGAATTAGGTATGTGGTGATTATATAAAAATGAACACTCTTCTGATTCTAAATGTGAAAAGCTGACCTTTTAAAAACACTTTAACAACTTTTAGTGTTATCATAAATCTTAGTAATTCTTTAATGTTGCAGTTTTTTGGTTGCATATATTACATTTGCTCTTCTACGAGTCAACTTCTGTTACAGGGAAATTTGGGCCTGGGGCCAGGTAGAGCTTTGGAGAGCTTTTAAGTTTGAGAGCCTGTTTCACAGCTGGAAAGCTCCCCAAAGTGAAGTGATCCCAGAAGAATATGTTTCCCATTACCCAAATCTCTACCAAATCATGCCTTGTAGCTCTAAAATAATTAAGACTTTGGAAGCCCCAAGAGGTCTTTTTTGATCCATGAATGAAGTTACCCCAGGTTCAAATAACTAAAACCTGACTCTCTCTTAACCAGTGAAACACAAAACCGCTCCATTTGTCAATGTAACATAAAGAGAATGCTCCAAAATGTCAGTCTTTACACTTTAATGGATTCAATCTTGGGATGTGTCAAAAGTTTTGATTGTATTTGCTGGAGATCAGGCTGAGGTGTCTGTGCAAGTCCACAAGGCAGAAGGGTTAACATTCTATAAAATATGATGCAAAAAGACATATTGCTTTATTTTGATATTTGAATAATGATGAAACTAGTAAAATTAGAACCAACTCTTCAAGTCCCTACTGTTTGTGTTGTGTTGCTACCTTCTTTTGTAGCAAAGAACGCTGTGATTAATTTCAGGAGATGGCCTTCTGCTGTAAGGTAGGAAGTACATGTTCATAGGGAATGTAACATACCAAGTAATTATTAATATTTTTACTTACTTTAATAATCAATTAAATTGATAGAATGGCTATGGAAGATAGCTTATTGAGAAGAGATGCAGAGTTATCAAGAAGTAACGCTAAGAAATGTTACTAGAATCACTGGGGAAATGAATCCACTGCCAAGATTTTGCTGGACAAGTAGCGGAGTAGAGTTAATACAGGTATTTAAACTTCTTAAGAGATGTTCAGAAAGAGAAATGGATGATATTCACAGGCTGTGATTCTTACAAGGTGAAACTCATTGGAAACATAATAGCAGCACAACTTGCAGTATTTATTAAAAAAATTCAATGCTTTTTAAATTTATTAGAACCTGATGTGGGATGATGTAGTGTTAGTATATTTTCTAATCTACTTTTGAAGAGTCATTTCAAATAAAAGAAGATTTTACAGAATGCTAAAATGTATTCCTATATTCTACTAGTTAAGTAATTTGTGTGTAGTTGAAAAGAAGTTGTAGCATAAAGCAAAAGCTAAAATCATTTAGGCATCTGAGAATTTATATGTGCTCACAAATCAGTCATTCATATCAATTTAATGATGCTCTTATTAAATTACTGATGAAATTTTAATCCTTTGATTATTCACATCTTCAAAATAACAGGATTAAAAGTGTATTCCTTAATCTGAAAATTTTTTTCTGAAGCCAATCCATTCACTGGAATTTCTGATGTGGTAGAATTAGTACAGGTGGTATTTATTTTTTATACTTCTGTACTTTAATATGGCATAATAGTAGTTAAGGTTTTCAGTTAAAGAGCAAAACAGGTAAGCTGGTTCCCATTTAGCACATGCATATTTATTCTACATGGGCTACCTACTGAATGAAGATACTGAAATAAATGTGGCTTAAGTGGCATTGTGTATTAAATTGGCCAGTGTGCTGTGTTTTTGACCAGATTAATGTACTTGTGTTGATTGCTTTTCTTTTGGAAGAAGAGAATTGAGCTGTTGAGGATTCTTTGTAAACACAAGTATGTTCAGCTCTCAAATTGCTGATATGCTAGCAGTGACTTCAGACGCTGGTGGTTGAAGGCTAGATCATACTGATGACTTATGATTTTACAACCACATGTAAGACTATGTGAATTAGGAAACAGATAAGTACAAAATTGTCTCTGAACATCTCCTTTATGCCAGAAATACCCAGATTTCAGCTGCTTTGCTTGCTCAGGACTGTTGCAATCTGAGCATCTCCAGCTAAATCTGATGGGTATCAAGACAAATTTTCTCTGCCTATACCATGGGGACTCCAATTCCAGTATGCTTGTACAGACTATACTTATGACATTGAGAGGCTCAAGCTTCCTTCAAGATGCAGCAGCAACAATTTTTGTTATAGCTTATGCGCTATTGATACTTCTCCCACTCTCCCTTCAATTATAATAGCTTAGGAATGAGATAAGTTGTTCAGGAAGCAAAAGAAATGGATGTACTTCTCTTTCTATTTGAAGGGACAAATATACATCTTCCACCTTGCAGAGCAGAACTTGAAACACTAGACATTGTCTGTATTTTATCCAGTGAATGTCATTTTAATCTGAAGTTACACAAATTGTGATAGAATCCAGGACTGGAACTGACTAGTCAGTGGCCTACAGAGCCACACTGACCTCCTTAGGTAGCGATTTCCTTTCATTTCTTGAGTCTTTTATTCTTGATTCAGCCTGAGGAATGAAAGGCAGCATTTTCTGTTTTTGGTTTTGTTTTTTGTTTTTTTATAGATTGTGGGGAGTGATTGGAGCATTTCAATTAATTGGTATCAATGTGGTCTAGGAACTGAGGAAAATTAATGAAGTAATTTTGCTAAACAATTTTTCTAGAGATCTATAAAGAAGAATTTTTTGGAGGGTTACTTTGTAAAAGGTTACAGTCATTAGCTCTTGCTTCTCTGAATATATTTCAGGAGTGAACCTTTCTGTGTATTTTGAGGCACCAACAGTTGGATGCTTCAACTTAGGCAAGAAGCTTGCACATCTGACTCTGGACAGAGGCTCCAGACAGATTCTTGGACATACTGAATATCTTCTTGAATATTATTTTTTCACCTTTATACTTACAAGATGTCTTAAGCAACTATGTAGAATGAGTGGCATTAGAGTTCCAATTCATAAGCAGGCTCCTAATGTTTAGGCATTTCAGTGTGGATCCTGCCTGGGATTACATTTGAACTCATGACCCGGAGATGTATAGTTCCATGTTATCTTTCCTGTCTTTTGAGTCATTCAACTCCACCTAATATATTCTTACCATTACTAAAAATGTACTGCGTATTGACTGCTGACAAGTTAGACTCTTTGTCCAATTGCTTCACATATTACCAAGATTTGTACATCAGACCTAGTGGTGTTATTCTTTCGTGCTTGGTCCTTTATGCTTATATATCAAGATTAAGGTAGAAGAAGAAAAAAAAAACCTGCAATGCAATTAGATTTACTGTTACATTCTCCAATATTTCTATTAGTCACATTTAAAAATGGAGGACAAATTTTCAGCTGATGTGAGTTGCTTTAATAAATTCCTTCCCTTTCACAGTTCTTTTAATAAATCACTCTTCTTGGATGTGAACTGAAGTGCATTGATTTATGCTTTTAGATTGAATGGATTAAATTTGACTTTAGCTTTTCATCTGTTGCATTAATCATATTTGGCAAAAGACCTAAATAGACAACATATTTGTAAGGACTAGCTATTAAAGGTTCTGTTTCCTATACTGTTGGTTGAAATATGCATTGTCAGTAAGCAGCCAATTGCATTTTATTTTATTTTAAGATTACCGTGTCAGAAAATTGACAATTAAAAACATTTTTCAGAAACACTGGGATATTAGAAACAAATATGCAACTAGATATTGGCAAATAAGAGTGTTCGCTTATTTTAAAGAAAAAAAATTATTAGTATGGACAGTTTCTGAATGAGAACAGTTAATCATGCTCTGCATGTGCTGAGTAAGAAGTACTTAATATGTAATCTTAAGAGTTATGTAAATAATATTGGATACCGATGATTAGCATCACTTAAAATATAATTAAATTAACATGTTGGTATTTGCACAATTACGTGTTTCAATATTGGAACTAGTTATATTAAATACTATAATTAGCAGTTATATTATGCTTTTAAGAGTAGGATTGGCCTGAAGAGGGAACAAGGAAGTGTCACATCCTCTGATTTGTTTCTGGAATAGAAATGATTTTGTTATGTGTACATTTATTTTCATTTTTTTCTCTTGTATTTCTTCCTCTTCCCCCTCTGTTCAGCCTTTCATACCTACACGAACAAACACTTTCACTTCCACAGTCAATATTTCATTCTCCTGACTTTCAGCATCATTCATATTACTTGCATTCCTTTTTAGCAATGCACACTTACTCACTCATAACAAAAACCACTCATTGTGGTTAGGCAGCAGAGGTCAGCACTAGTCTTGCGTCACAGGTCAAAAAAGATCACTTACATTCTTTATCAGGGTCAGTTCTTCTCCCTGGGTGGGATATGAACTTTTTTTTTTTAAGAGGAAATGGCACATATGTTCAACACTCCTTGTTAAATATTTCTTCTGGATGGCATACCTTCACCTTTCATCTACATTTCCAAAACAAGGGACGAATCACTCCTAACTGATCCCTGCTAGTTCTGCTCAATATTCTGCCAGTAAAGTAACTGCAGAGTGTATTTAAATACACTTGTGTTGCATGCAAAAATTAATTCCATATTTTTTTAGATACATTTAAAGAGATGTCCAGTGGGTGTAACAAATTTTCAAGGGATGTTCAAATTGTTTGTTGTTTTTGTTTGTTTGTTTGTTTGTTTTTTTAAGATGTTTCAGAGTTGTATATATATTTCTGTTGCATGTGATTTCAGACTTACTAGTGTAATTTATCTAAGTTTTATATATGTTGTTTTTCTGGTAGAAAATGAATGCTTGTTCAAAATAGTAAAATTTAAATGGAATTCTGGTCAAAAACATTTACATTGTTAGCCATAATTTTTCTCTAGTTTAAGATATTCCATTTAATTTTTTCCATCTCTAAGCAGGCAATGCTACAAGTAATTTTTATTTCTTGTGTGTTTTATTGATCCTAAAGGAAATACAGTATTAATAATGCTTTCACCACTGAATATTCCTCTTTCATAGATGAATGATGTGCACACAAATTTTTTTAATAATCCTCTCATTTATGACATTTTTTTTTACCAGCATTTTTTCAGCAAGATCTCAGTCCTATGTTAGTTTATATTATAAACATTTTCTGAAAGATATGGCTTTCTCTATTCTGATTATACTGTACTTATCCTTTTTGATCCCAAAAGTAAAATTTCAAAACAAGAAACCCTCATTGAGAAGTTTTAACAATAGGTATTTGTTTATGTGTTAGATGCTTTTGTTAGTAGGTTTTGTTAGTTTTTCTCCAAAAACAAGAGATGTTCTTCACAGTACTGCTCACTTGCTTCAGGAAGCAAAATTTCTTGTTTGTTTGGAGACATTGATACAATTAATGAACCCTAGGAAATATCTCATGGTTGCCTGTGTGGTATAGCTCTGTCTACACTAGAAAGTAGTGAAGCACAGCAGGAACTGTTCTCTAGAGCATACTGGTTCATTCTTAGGATCTGAGTTAGCAACATGCACGTTTTCCTTTAGCCTGGATAGAGACTGGTGATTGGACTGAATTCCTGGCGGCAGCTGGAGAACATGAAATGTCCCACCACATGGCATCTTTCAACTGAGTTTCATTCTAAAGGAATCCAGTTCTTACACTCTAGAGGTGCAATGTGAACCAAAGTTTGGCAGATCTATCTCAAGAAAAACACTGGTTTTTAACATCTTCCTAAGTACAGGAGAAATTCAATATTTATACCTCATATCAGAGTTGATTTTTTTTCCACTTACCAGCATCCAGTTGAGTTTGTTATCTTACTTTCTCTGTGTTCTTCCATTTCCATGTTAGTTTATCCTTCTTGCAATCAGACTCTGAGGAGCAGTTTCCTATTCCATTTTGTATACCTTATCAAACAGACTGAGAGTTATAGTTTAGGTCTTAGTTTAGGCCAGCATTCCTTTCCTAGGTGTTGACAAAGAAAACAAGGGGAGAAAGGAGAAAAGTAAGAATTAAGGGACATACCGCTAAATTGTGGGAAAGCATACCGAGTACAAATGAGACTGGTTCTTTGATGTCTTTGTACACATAATAAGAATAGTTTATCAGTTTGTTGACTTAACGCCACCATCTTATGTTATTAATATTTGCATTACAATAAAACCTATGTTTCTGTTGTCTCACCATCCCATCATACAGTACTCTACTGTGCCAGAAGAATCTCTTTTCCACAGTTCAGGGATGGGACAAAACTTAATGTGTAGGTGAAACAGAGGGAAAATATAATAAACAAACAAACAAACAAACAAATAAATAAATAAAAAGGATTAATCAATTTGACAAAAGATGCAGTAGGTCATAACTCATTGACAAGATATTGAGGTTGATGTAAATAACAACCAGGTAATCGTGTTGCTGTATTCACATGGACATGTTCTTAAAATTGTTCTTATTGCTTTAAATCACCAAAAAAATACACAGGGTGTGTATATAGTATGTTGGAAAATATGTGCAAATTATTTCCATGCATGTGTATTTCTTCTTCTACCACCTGCTGTTTCTTTTCAGAACAATTTAGATTTACCTCGTGAAATTGGCTATGTAGTTTATGCAAGATAACATGCTTCACGTATATGTAGGTCACTCCCAAAATAATGCCTATTTATTTCCGTGGAATCTACAGCAGATAAAAAGAGTACAATGACAGTATTTGATAGAACAGTACATACACTATACATACAATACATTATTTTTCAACGTAGTCAACACCATTAGCTGTGCATTTTTCTTCAGCAATGAGCAATAGACTGCATGCTACATTCACAAAAATCTGTACCAGCTGATTTGCTGTCTCCACTGCTGACACACCACCCACCCACCACCTCAGCATGCTCATAGCCACCATTTGGTCTCCATCAGTGTTCAGCAAGTGTCAGTGAATGTCAGTGGGTGAAATTTTATGCACGTGGAGGAATTCAGTTACATACTTTTTGCTTATATGCACTTCCATGTCAGATGCAATTTTCTCAGACTGCCCCTCTGCTGCCATCTGTCACGCAGCAACAGAATGTAACAGTATTGGTGGGAAGGTTGAACCTCTACTTCCATGCCACCAACATCTGCTTCTGATATTGTGGGACAATGTAATAAAATAGGAGGCATTACTTTTGGAACAGCACTCATATGTTTCCTTTCGTAACATTTGTGTATAGTATGTTTTATTTCTTAGTATTTCTTGAACTTTAGAAGGTCACAATGGTGTCAGATTTGCCCAGCAACACTATTTTCTTTCAGTGTAGTATCTCATTTAAGTGGAATCCACAAACTCAGAATTTCTACTTCGAGCATTCTAACACGGCTTTACACCTCCAGAATTTCAGGTGTAAACGCTTATCTTTTTATACTTCAAAAAAGATTCATAAACTATCCTTCCTAATATTTTAATACATATACAGCTTACGTGTACACAAACAGTTAATGTATATTTAAACCAAGATTAGGTGTGGGTATTTAGTAAATGATTATTAGTGCTGGAGTATGTAAAAAAATTGTTCTGTTTTGTGAAAATGTAGTTGCTTTTTTAACTATTATTATTTCTGTGTGTGGAACAAAACTATGTGCAAATTCTGAGCTCAGAAATATAGATATGTAGAGGAGCAGTGGATCTGTCATCACTCTACCCAACACTTGCATCACATTATAATCCTGAAAAAGCTTACTGCCCTATTTCCATTAATTTTGGTAACTTATTTTAGCTGCTGCTTAGTCCAAACAGAGCAAAGAGTCTCAGCATTTAGTTTTAAAATTTATGTGCTTTGAAAAATTGTATAAGGCAAAAAATATTCTCTCACTTTTAGGCTGTAGCTCAGACTTACATTTCTAGAGGTTCCATGAGCTTTGGCTAAACGAAGATCAGTTTGATCCAACTTCTGAGGCTGGGAATTTGGCCAAGACTCTGGTAGTTAGAGATCTGCGAAGGCATGGTGCTGCTCTATTACCTGAAACTTTTGGCCATATTTTCAAGATTTTTATGCAGTCTTTTTATTTTCTGTGTATAGGACTCAGATATTCTTTTTCTCTAAGGTTGGAATCTGATACTAGTTTTTGCTTAGCATCTTTTGCACGTCGCCAAATACTTTATGAAGCAGTTCCACAAGTTCAGCTTCCCTGACTCTGGGGATATATCAACAAACAAGCAGTGGAGCTGGCTTTACTATGGGTATTCCCATTTCTTCCGAGTTTTCACCTTGATTAATAAAACAACTCTGAACTTTTCAAAAATGCTGATGTTTAGGAGAAGTAGCCTTTATGTCATCCTGTCAGCTTTCTCAGCGCTTGAACATTGACTTTGAGTGCAAAAAAAAATTTCATATTATTTGCAGACATACACCTGAGCTTTATTACCCAGCTCTAATCAATCAAAGTTAAAATGGTGCAGTTTTGCTGTGAGTTAAATGTAGGAATCAGTATCTCTCCATGAAGTTTATCACAATGCTACCACTGAAGTTATCAAGTACAATGCATTACAGAAACATATATATACACACACACACACACAAGGGCTAGTCCAAAAGTAGTGCCTCCTTTTTATTATGTTGACACACAGTGTCAGAGGCCAATGTTGATAGCATGGCAGTAGAGGCTGAACCTTCCTGCCAGTTGTTGGTATTTGATGTAGTTTCTATGGAAATAAATAAAAGGCATTACTTCTGGAGTGAACCATATATGTTGGGAAATCTCTTATTTGACTTTTTTCTATACTTTCTCTGCAAACAGCGTGCAGGATTGTCTCTTTTCTAGTGATTAGATGCACTTATGTACATTCAAAAAACTCCAGTGCCTCCCACTTAGTACCCCTTTCTTCTCTTTCCTACCAGTGCTCTTTAGGGGAAGAGAAAGGAAATTGGAGGTATGGGGTGTAGGGAACTCTTGACCCACCTTGAAACACAAGACATAAATCGAATTCAAATGACTTTGCCAATTTGTTGCAAATGTTTTCAGCTAATTCTCCAAGGCTTTTCCCTTGACACCACAAGAACTTCCCACCTTTTTTTTGGTTCACTCCATTGCAAGTGGCCTACATCACATCCGTATTCTTCAGCTTGACAGGTCACAGAAAGTATACACGAGCCTTTAACCTCCATCTGCCCCTCCACTCTACTTCCTCTAAGCAATATTGGCTTCTGCAGCTAAAAACTGCTTTTCACATATAATGAAATTCACAAGTGCATTGGAGGAAATGTGGGTTTTTTTGTTTTTTTTTTTTTTTTTTCTGCCCCCACAATTTCAATAGCAGTTTATTCCTTTTAAAGGCAAATTGCAGAAGGGAATAACTTTGAAAGCAAACTGGAAATATAAAGACAGGAAATGAGTCTGTGACTGTATAACTGAGTTCATAAATGGGTCCTTTTTTGGTATGAAACTGGGCTTTTAGAGTAGAAAAATCACCTACTTAACAAAACCATTCTCTGTTTCAGCACTGCAGGAGCATGAAATAAATCCATGTTTCTTTCTAATATATCATTCAGTCTATCAAACTATTTCCAAATGACCAGAGTTCTAGCAGTGCAGCAGAAAATCCTGTATCTCTGCTAAGATTGTGGATTTTTAATATAATCCTTTGAATTTCCTTTTTCATTCTGTTTCACAAAGATGACTTTAAAGCCTTCCTTAATCTGGAGGTGAGACAAGAGCATATTGTGTCTCAGGTCATGAGCTATGGACACCCTAACCTCCTGCAGAAACCTCTTTCAGTTTTTTGTTTTATTTTGTTGTGAGGATTTCTGCATTTTAATTCTAACATATACTTCAGTGCAAGTCTCAGAATGTCTATACATACCTACTCTACATTAACTGTTATTCAGAATCATCAAGATCACTCCTGGTTACTGAGCACCAAAATTATTTTTTAACGTGAGGAAAGATAATATCCTGCCTACTCTTTGTAGGGTACCGCACAACCACCATAAATTTGTAGTTTGTCTATAGCTTGACTCCATCTCCCAGGTAAAAACATTAGTGTTTAGTTGTTTGTTTTTTCCCCCTCCCCTTCCAGATTCAGTAAGTAAGGAGCTCAGAAAACATAGGGATAGTAGAACAGTTCTGTGAGATGTAGGCTGATTTCACTATAAAAAGCTTTTGCTCCAAGGTTTGTGTTTGTTTGTTAGTTTGTTTTTGCTTATTGAAAAGTTATCCCGTTTTCTATTCTTTTTTGTTCTTTTTGTTTAAAATTTAAGATGAGATGCTAATGTATCTTTCTTTAGTCCACTGCTCCATCAGTTTCTTACTGTTTTAAGGCAACAACTTTCCTTCAAACTAAGAAGTTTGAGGAGAAAGAAATTTTGCAAATGCTTTTTCTGCTAAACTTAAAAAAAAAAAAAGTGTAAAGGAATCTTAATATTACCTTAAGGTATGTGAAGTGTAGGTTGTGAATATGAAATGTAAGATGACTGATGAGACAATCAGTCTCATGTCTCTTAAGTAAGAGTTTGTGTGTTTGTTATTTGCTTATTTTAATCTTACAGTTATCTATGAAACGAGGAAAAATAATGAGAATTTCATGACAAGCACTGTGATTTCAGATCATTATTAGCTACTAAGAAAGAAGCTATAGAAAAAATGTTATGTGGGAGAGAGTGTGGAGGAGGGTGTTAATAAATTTTCTTTGTTATGTTTTTTTAAATGCAAAAGGTGGCTCTCTGAGTCATATTATACTTGATATCTGAAAATGGCAGATCAAAAAAGCATTGAGGTGTATTTGATTTGGCATTTAGTTTTGGGCCAGTAAAACCTGTGAAGCAATCATATTTCTTCCAACTTTAGTTTTACTTCTACGGGCATTTTTGTCTGTCTGTCATGTTGTAATAAAAGTTTTTCCCTCTCTTTGGATAGGCTGTGTAACAATGGTATTTTCATTATTCTTTCAGAGGGGAACTTGGAGAAATATTATAATTGTCTTAATTGACATATGAATTCTATTTTTTGAGGGAAAATAGAATGGACTTGATAACATCTTAAAGTTATTTAAATATAATTCTTATTCTTGTTTTAGAAAAATTGTACCTTCTTCATTTAAATAGAATAGAATGAAAACATCTTAAACTTACTTAAATATTATAATCTTTCCTGTTTATAATGGAGAGAGTTTATTTTGTAAATTCTGAACCAAATTCCACCATGTTACACTCATACAATGTAGTGCAGTGAATGCAAAATAGAGCTTCTACAATACATTTTGCATTCAAAGTTAAGTTATGCTAACTACCTTATTATTACCCCAGGCTGCAAAAATTAGCACTGCTTAAAATGAATTAGTCACTCTACATCCAGTTTTAGCCATTTTAACAGCATTAAACTTTTTAGTGGTTTTCAAAATTCAGTCTTCTCAAAATTGATTGACATCTTTTCCTTACATCAGATGTTGACTCATATTTATTGTTAATAAGTGCTTGTGCTCAATTATGCCTATGAATTTTGGGGGTGAGGGTGGGGGGATGGAGATTGTTTTGTTTTGTTTTCTGGGAGAGGTTTTTGTTTGTTTGTTTCCCCTTAGCATTTTTCTCTGCAGTGTACTTGAAAGATAACAACTTATAGGCAGATGAACATGCATGTACAGTAAATTTTGGATGCTGGAGTAATCTGTATTAAGTATCACTACTTTCTGAAAGACTGGTTCTCCTCTCCATTTAAAGAAAAATAACTCAAAGTTATCATAATGTCTTTCTTTATCAGTTATCTAAAGATTCTGAAGTGAATTAATAAACAGATTATAATAGAAATATTTTTACAGAGAAACTTAAGTACCTTACTACATTTCATGCAACTGCATCCAACATCTTCACTTGTATGTTTAGTGAAATACACTTAACTGCTATGAGGACACCTGTACCTAAGCTTAGGAGCTGGCCAGCTGGGGAAGTGTCTAAGCCACCAGCATTTCTGCTTTTAAATCCATAACAGTCAAGTCAGATACAACATGAAGAGGGAAAAGAATCTCCTTCAATTTTTAGACTAAAATATGAGGTACTTTTTAAGGTACTCAGATTGAAAGGAGAATTCAGAGTTGAACTAAGGTTTGGAAAGAGATTCCTTTGTTCTGTTGTCTCTGAGAGGAAAGTCCTAAATCTCCTGTAGGAGATTAGTAGCTTAGGTGACACTCACCTCTGTCTGTCTGTTTCTATGAATTGGGTTTTTGGGTACTTTTAGATTTTCTTTTGTTGTTTTTTTGTTTGTTTGTTTTTGTTTTTTTGTTTGTTTGGTTTTTTTTGTTGTTGTTTGTTTGTTTGTTTTGTTTTGTTTATGGAACCTGAACATCTCAAGCACAATATCTGAAGATGTTAGTGGCTTATGGTGTTCGGCTCCCAGTACTCATGGTTGTCCATGACAGTTAGAATTATACTGTTTGAAAAATGAAAATAATCTTTAAAAGTTTTAATAGTTCTTGTAATTGTTATCTGAGTCACCAGAGAAATGTTCATCTGGCTTTATGTATTCTATTCTGTTCCTTTCACCAAAGCATCATATTCCTGGCAGAACTATTCTAACTTCTAACTAAATAAACAAAACTCCCCAGGCTATCCCAGGTTCAAAACTGGATCCCTCCCATAAGCCTTCTTCAGGAATATTATTCCACACCTATCTGCCAGCTGTCTCCTTCTGACCTTCCTGTTGCTGAGAGTCACCCTCAGGAAGGCTTCCAAAAAGTTCTTGTACATCCCCTTCCCAGACATGAATTATCTTCCTTGCTCCAGCCTCTGTTCCCTCCCATAAGGAGAACTGTTCTCTCCATCCAGCAATGCTGTGAACTCCTAGGCTACTCTCTCTGTGTATCATTTACTTGGATGCAAGGCAGATAGTTTATCACTATTAATAGATAACTATTAGAGAATAGCATTTTTATGATATTATTCTTACTTATTTTGTTTTCCTTGAATTAAGTCATCATTATGCTTAACCTCACTAAAGAATTTGTTCATATACTCAGGAGGAGAGCAACTAGAAAATATCTATGAGGGCTGCTCCAAAAGTAATGCTTCCGTTCAAAACAACCTACATAAATTGAAAGGGAAAAGGAAGCTGAAAAAAAAAAAAATGAAAGGCCTATTTTATAATTGGGGTGGATTTCAATACAGCAGAATAATTAACTTTATCCTGAACTTTCACAGAACCTTCAAAATTTTTGAACTTAACCAACACAAATGAATGAAGGCAATATGATCAAAGAGATGAGAATATAACCAATATAACCACTATTTCTCGAACTATGATCTTTTTAACTGGCTGTGTGTATAACTTTGAGAGCAGTTTATAGGACAGTGAAGTTACAATAAAAGCCTTGGGCTTTTCATGAATTACTTTTCAGGACTGGTTAAGAAGTTCCAAGGTTGATAGAGTGAGTTATGGGTTATCTCTAAATTTATTTAAGCTATGAAAAATACATATAGTCAGTCTGAGAGCTTTGCCAGTGATAGAACAGATCACACTATGTAGAACTCCAACTCGCCCCCCCTCCAAAAAAAAAATAAATAATAATAACAGAAAACAAAACAAACAAAAAAAAAAGTGGAGAAAATAATTATCTGAAGGATTAGAAAAAAAAAAAAAAAA
>VXAB01002296.1:186979-246394 GCA_013399175.1 Odontophorus gujanensis
AAAAAAAAAAAAAAAAGAGAGAGAATATAGCCTGTGAATATCCTTGTGAAAGTTTCAGGCAGGAACAGAATGTTTCAGATTAGGTAACTCTTCCTGCAGAGGTCCCTTGCACCGTCATCTTTGTTAAGCAGATGAAGACAAGTTGCTGGATTTCATTATTCTAGGAAAGGAATATTTTTTTCATTTCTTCACTCCACTTGATTGTTTCACTGTGCAATAACAAGGAATTAAGAAGAGTGTTCAGAAGCTGCTGTTCTTGGTCCCCTGTTACCTCCTTTCCTTGTCTCATTAAGAGTGGTGGGACTACAAACGTGAGCCAGTTCAGGATTTAGCATAGTGGACTATTTTCACAAGAAAGAAAGGGGATTTTCCCTAGTTTGCTGGTCCTTCCGGTTACTTTCATACATTCTAAATCTGTCATCTGCTTCAAGTTTTGCATGTGCTTATGCACATGTAGCTGAATCTTAAAGAATTGCAGATGTATTTCTGAGAAAGACATGCCTATCATTCCTCTTTGAGTTAAATGGTCTTTCAGACTTTCTTCAGATACATACTTGACTTCATGGAAAAGTTTCCTATTTCATTAAAGTGGTTCTTCATTCAAGCTAGTTCACGATTGTTACATTGACAATTAGTTAAATCGTCTTACAGATTGCAACTACTTAGAAAAATTCTGTGCATATGATACTGATGTACTCCCTTACGTGGAAAAGAAAGTAGACCTATTTGGTATACACTTTCTTTCATGTACATCCAGTTATGTACATGCTTTTGTGGTCTACACACAGTTCCGTGTTTTGGTTGTAAATAGTTAGACAGTATTAGGAAAGTTAATGTTTAAATTCATACTCTGCCATTGTTAATTTTTGCATCTTTCTGATTTTTTTTTTTAACCAAACTGCTGTCATGGCTGATTCTTATGAATAATGAAGTAATATAATAAGTAAAAAGATACAAGAAAGGAAAAATGGGATGAAAGAATTATCAGTACTGAGAAATGAAATACAAATACCTATGTATATATACATATATATAAAACGATCTTAGAACTAATAGCATCTTTATATATTATGAAGACATCCATGAAATTTCATGATACTGTTTTTCATATTTAGAGCTGAATGCAATCCTTAACTCATTTATACTTTTATCTTCAGGAGCAAAAACACCGTGCCAATTTTTTTTATGTACCAATCAGTAATCAAGTATGAATTTAGCCTTTATCTAAACTTTAGCTTAATGTTATTTTACTCAGGTCATTAAAGTAGATTTGAATTGAAATGAAACAAGGTGTACCACAAAGCTTTTCAGCTACTGAGACATATGTAAAACAAGTTGAAGACATTAGCAAGAAATATACCAGGACTAATTGTATGCACCTCTAACTTTCAGTAGATATGTTGGTATCTTATATGTATCTTTTGTCCTCCATACTTTTTTAGACAAACTACCTAATCTGAGTTTGCCTCACTCCAGCTACCTTCTTTAAAATGGAATTTTAAGATATTTGCAGTTCACATTGCAGTAAACATTTGCAGTGCAAGAATGAGCATATTTGCCTTTCTCAGGGATTGTCTCACATGCTGTGAAAGCTGATCAGTTTCTTTTTGATACTTCTGCTGGTAATGGTATAGTCACTCTGATTTATATTTCCACCACTTTCATTCTTCAGATAAAGTATACAGAAGTTTGCTCACATTTGATGCACAGAAGGATACATTCGCTGAGGAGAATTTCTCTGTGCATCATAAGATAGCGACATCCCACATGAATCACTTCTGGCAGAAATAGTACCTATTTCAATATTGTGTGAGTGCTAGAATTTGATAATAGATACTCACATTAACCCTTACATTATCTTATTTTTATATTTTCTATATTAGTGCATATTATTACAATGAAGAGCACATCCAAAACTAGCTAAAAATTAACTGCATAGAGTGAAAGATTATATTATTTCAATTATGAGGGCTTCTCCAAAAGTATTAAGTAATATTTCTTGCCATGTTGGCCCACAATGTCAGAAGAAGATGCTGTTGATGGTATAGCAGTAGATGATGAACCTTCCCACCAATATTCCATTACATCCTGTTGCTGTGTGACAGATAGCAGCAGAGGGGCAGTCGGACAAAATGGCATCTGACATGGAAGTGAATATGCGGCAAAGGTGTCGAATAGAATTCCCCCTACGTGGAAAAAATTTCATCCATTAATATTCATCAACACTTGCTTGAACGTGAATGGATACCAAAAAGTGGATGTGAACACAGTGAGGCAGTGGATGGTATATTTTAGCAGTAACAGCAACAACATGGATAGTCATGCATAGATATAGCATCATGAAATGAAGAACATTTCAGTCAGCTCATCTGTGCAAGCTGGTGGATTAAGACCACAAAACTGTGTACGGAACTGAAAACTGGCTTCAATACAATGGAAACAATGGTGGAATGTTGGAATATCTCAAACTTTACAACAGGTGAGTCCCACAAATGATCACATAGGAACAGAAAGAATGACATATAAACGTTTGTTAGGGTCTATTGAACCATTTCGAGGCTGAAAGAGGCAATTTCTTGGATTGCATCATTAGCAGTGATGAAATGTGGTGTCACCACCACTACAAGCTGGAGTCAAGTGACAGCCCGTGGAGTGGCAACATGATTTCTCCAGTGAAGAAAGAGTTCAAGCTGCAACTTTCAGGGGTTAAAGTGGTGTGCACCCTTTTGGAATAGGAAAGGGATGATCCTTCTGTATTTCCTGGAACTCGGATAAATCATCAACTCTGACTGCTACACTGCAATGCAGACTAAGCTGAAGGATCAAATTTCCAGAGTCAGGCCAGAAAAGAAGACCAATGGGATAATGCCAGGACCCATGCCTGTTTGAAAGACTATGGATCACATTTCCAGTCTTGCCTGGACTGTCTTACCTCACCCATCATGTTGTCTGGATTTAATGCTGTCTGACTTGCATTTATTTGAGCCAATGAGAGGTGGACTGTGTGGGCAGTGTTTTCTTGGCAATGGTGTTGTCGTAGAAGCTGTGAAACAGTGAGCGACCTCGGGTGGTGCAGATTTTTAAGAATGTGGTAAGCAGGCGCTTGCTCATCACTGGCAAAAATACAGAGCTAATGATGTAGACTGTGTTGAACAATAATTTTTTGTAGCTGATAATCGGCGCTACCAAATAGTGTTTTTGTTCTCTTTGTAGCTGTTGTTATTTCCAAGGAAATAAATAGGAGTCATTACTTTTGGAGTGACCTATCTATATTTAGTCATCAATACTGAACTTTTTGGAGGGAAAGTGAAGAATTTTCCTTCTGAACTGGAAGGAAAAATACTACCCTGAGTAGTACTACTTGCAACCGTCTAAAAAATGTAAAAAATTCTGATACATTTTATCTTAACAAAAAGCTTATCTGAAATGCTTATAATTAGCCAATATCCTTTGAGTCAATTTGTTGAGCTGCTGAGTTGTTGATTTTGAATTTCTTTGTTTGCCAACAAATCAACAGAATGTTGTTTGAGCTGACAGGAAAAGAGTGAGTCAACGGGAGAAAAATGACTTCAGTAAATTGTCAGTAAAAGCAACAGCTTTCTAACAAAACTTCCATCTGTTCTTTCATGTATATATATATATTTTTTATCATTCCAGAAGATCCCATGGTGTCAGATGGCAAATTTTATACCACAACCGATCAGTATTTGACCTGTTCAGCAATTTCTGAGTGTCAGTAAAATAAAAGCACCAGCAGCTCTTTACAGAAAAACATTACCAGACTTTCCGAAACAAAGGCAGCCCTTGATTTTCTTTCTGTAAATCCCAGTAACTCACTGGGTGAGAATGTGTTCTGCATGTCCTCTGAGTACATCACAGAGCTGGCAGCTGGGAATCGGGCAGCTGTAAGTCTTTGTTAGTGCTGGCTCTGGTCTGCACCGGCACTGCCAGCCCCAACATGATTTAGAAAGTCTTGAAAGGCTGGGGTTACGGAAGCCTGTCTCTAGTTACATCTACTCGGCACTATGGTAGTTGGTCTCTGTTACGTTACAAACAGGATCATGACCCAGCATCTCAGTGGTGCTAGCAGATTGTCCTGATATAAATGTCAGAGGCCCAGTACTGTCCTACAGTAGCTGGGTAGTTCTTGAAATGCAACTTAGGGTTGTATGCTTATATGCATCTGCTTCTGGGAAAGTATTGTTGTTTTATGCTTTCTGCTCTTTTGTACCCGGACTGGTGAGTGGACAAGAATCTTGTCTTTTCTTAAACTTAGTAGATACTACATATGTTATCCAGGTTAGTACTGGTTAGTACTCAGAATATAAATGTGCTAAAAGAAAGAAAGGGAAGAGTAATTCTGACAGATTCTTCACTTCTGTTGGGCATTCTTAATATAATTTTGACTTATCTGAAAGAATAGAATTAAACTTGAATTTAAAATGATGCTAGAGAGGCGTTTGCAAGCTGCTGTCTTATTATTTCATAGACTAAACTAATTAAATTCTCTCACCTACTTGTCACTCACTAAAATTCTGAGGGGGGAAAATGGTATTTCGAAAACTTTTTAGACAGAAAGTTTCATGCCTTAGCATGTTGATGTTAGTCATGTTAATAAAATGATGTATCATACCAAACCAACTCACACATAATTTAAACTGTTTTGGAAAAAATTTAAAGATGTTCACACAAGACCACCAATCAGTGTCAGCAATTGGATGTACAAATAAGTGAATTGCTATGTAAACATTGGTATCATCAGACATTCATATTCAAAACTATGACCATAAAATTAAAGCAATTCTCAAAAATGGGTAATTAAATGATCTACTGAATGAATGCTTGGAGGACCCAATCCAAAAAAGTGGTAAGCTGGTATTTGCCAACTTTGTCTTTTCTTGAGGGGAGTGTAGCAGCAAGCCTCTATCTCTGCATGAACTCCAGGGCTGGCTATCCATATTCTTTTTACTCCATTATATTTTTTAATACACAAAACAATTTTTTACATAAGATCCTTATCATAAGATCTTACCAATAGAAGAAATTGGTTTTGATTTCAGCTTCCAAAAATAAACATTATGTTATGATTTTGCTGTCAGCAAACATATTTTATTAAGGGGTGTAACACTCTAGTCAGGAGAGAAGATGAAATCAAACGGAAATGCATTCCTCAAAGGAGACAGGCTACTCCGCTTTTTAATTTTTTTCTAAGTAGTCATTAAAAATCTGTTTCTAAAATCTTTATCAACTGCAGATAGGAGAGTGAAACTGCGGAGAAACTTTTTTGAATGAGTTCCATTTTCCCATAACTCCAGTTGGGCTGCATGATAAAATTATCAATGAAATGTCCTAATTTGATCCTTAACCAAAGGGATGTTGTCCTATGAATCATCTGTGTTTGTGGGAGGCAACACTGAAGCTAACAGAGCAGGAATGGGACCCAGATGTTTTCTGGGAAGCTAGTTGCACTGTAGGCTGTGTGTATTACCTAACATAGGCAACCATATGGAAGAAAAGGTTGGAAACATCCCATTACAAGTCATATATCACTGAGCTGACAGCAAGGATTTCAGCTTGTTTTTATTTAAATCATGAAAGCAGCTGCTCAGCTGTCCAGCTGTATTAAATTTAACCCTTTTTCTAGCAAATGACTTTTGTTTTATGAAATGGCAGCCAGACTGTTTGATGAACTTGCAGAAAAAGCCAGGTTAGAGGGTTCTGCAGTAACCTGTACCCAGCCAGCAGGACAGCAGTAAGGCTGGCTACATCTGATGTTGGATGATGGTGTAGTTTCACAATGCACCTGTGCCTTATTAAAAACCAGTAAGCCCCTTATCCTGGAAAGGTTACAGAAGAAATACATGCATAAAGAGAGAATCTGTAGATTTTTTTTTCCTTTTATCTTGCTTGTTGTTCAATGGGTGCATACCTTTACAATGAGCCAGTAATTTGTGTTTTGCAATTTTTTTTCATTCCTCTCATCACCTTCTATTTTCTGTTTTTCTTTTCCATTACTGTTGCTTCCTTCTTCTTTTCATTTTCCTTTCTCAGGGATATTCCCAACTCTGCTTCACTGCCTCCTTAATATACAGTGTTTATACTTTGCTGGATCTTCAAAAATTTCCTTTTTTCTGTAAGTTTGATATTTATATGTTAAAAAAAAAAAAAAGAAAAGAAAAAAAAAAAAANNNNAAAAAAAAAAAGAAAAAAAAAAGAAAAAGAAAAACCAGGAGCAGATAAACAAGCACTTCATTTGCAGAAAGGATGTTTGCTTCAGTAGAAAACTAATTCTGGCCTCCAAATTCATCCCTCTCCACGTGTCTCAAGTAGCTTAATGATTTGTTATTTTTTAGCCCTCTTTTGCTAAGAGACTTTTACTGAAGCCTAACAGTTACAGTTAAGTAACAACCATACAGTAAGTACAGACTTTAATTTCCTGTGAAGAAATCTGTAGAAGAAATATAAGGAGGATCCAGCATATTACCAAACCAGTTTAGTAGTTTCAAAACCCTAAAGCGTACTAGAATAGTTTGTCTTGTAGTTTTTGCAGGCTGTAATATTTATTCTATGCTGCTCACCCTCATGTCTGAGTCTACTGTTTTTTTGTTGTTTTTTTTTTTCTTTTTTTTTTTCTTTTTCCTGTCAGAATATGGAGATTTTCTTATTTTACCTTCTTTATATTGCAGCTGTAGTCCTTTAAGAATATTTGTGAAGGATTTCTTCCTCATTCATAAATCAGAATCTGAAATAGTATGCTTACACTGGCAATTAACTAGCTAAGTATTTGATAGAAATATTTACATTCAAATTAATTCTCTCTTCCTTTTAAAGATAGTGAACACATGAAGAGCTTGGCAACACTTGTTTTAGCCAGTACTTTCTCTCACAGGAGAACTAATGTAGATGCAATCACAAATGACTGAAAAAGGGAACATCTTTTCCATTTTTATAGAAGGGAAAAAGGAAGACCTGGGGAACAACAGGCTGGTAAGCTTCACGTCTATGCCTGGGAAAATCATGGAGCAGATCCTCTTGGAAGAGATGTTAAGGCACATGGGAGTTGAGGAGGTTATCTGAGGCAATCAGCACAGCTTCACCAAGGGCAGATCTTGACTGACCAAACTGGTGGCCTTCTATGATAGACTGTTGGCACTGGTGGACAAAGGAAGGACGGTTGATGTTATCTGCTTGGACTGCTATAAGGCATTTGACATGCTTATCTTTAAATTGGAGAGAGATGGTCATGAAGACTGGATTTTTTGGTGGATAAAGAATTGGTTGGAAGGTCACAGCCAGCGGGTTGTGGTCAGTGGCTCTATGTCCAGGTGGAGGACAGTGATGAGTGAAGTCCCACAAGGGTCCATCTTGGGACCTCTGCTCTTCAACATCTTTATTAATGACGTAGACAGTGGGATTGAGGGCAGCCTCAGCAGGTTTGTGAGCGATTCCAAGATGAGTAATATGGTTGATACAGTAAAAGGAAGAGTTGCTGTTGCATGTGACCTGAGCAAGTTTGAAGAGTGGGCCCATGTGTATCTAAAGATGCTGAACAAGGCCAAATACAAGGTGTTGTACTTGAGTTGGGGCAATCCCAGATATGTGTATAGACTGGGAGAAGAACTCACAAAGAACAGTCCTGCATGACCTGGAGATCCCAGTGAATGAAAAGATTGACATGAACCAGAAATATGCACTTGCAGCCTCTAAGGTCAACACTGTCCAGAGTTGCATCAAAAGAGCAGGCCAGTAGGGTGAGTGAGGGGATTGTTCCCCTCAACTATGTGCCCATGGGTCTTCATGTGCAGCACTGCATCCAGGCCTGGTCCCCCCAACACAAGACAGACATAAGGCTATTGAAAGGGTTGCAGAGAAGGGCCACAAATACGATCAGAGGGCTGAAGAACCTCTCCTATGAAGACAGGCTGAGGGAGCTGGGCTTGTTCAGCCTGGAGAGGACTCCGACTTCCAATATTATAAAGGGAGCTTATAATCAAGGATGCCAACTTTTTACTCTGTCTGATAGCAATTGGACAAGGGGAATGGTTTTAAACTAAAAGAGGGGAGATTTAGATTAGACCTTATGGGGAAATTTTTCATTCAGAGGGTGGTGAGGTGCTGGAACAGATTGTTCAGAGAAGTTGTGAATGCCCCGTCTCTAGAAATGTTCACGGGTAGGTTGGATGGCCCTGGGCAGCCTGAACTAGTCCCTGATACGGGCAGGGCTGTTGGTAGCCCTGCCCATGCCAGGAGGGTTGGAACTAGATAATCTTTTAGGTCTCTTCCAACCCAAGCCATTCTGTGATTCTGTAAAGGCACCAAGATGTGTCTTTAGTAGCAGTATCAAATTTCTGGAAAATCGGAAGAGTATCAAAGTTCTGGAAAAGAGGTAAGATCAAAAAACAAGAACTTGCACTCTGATAAAGACAAAGAAAACATGTCCTTACTGGGCTCGGTTGGCCACAGAAAGGTTCACCATGCACAAATACTGCAAAACACTGCCAAAACACTGCTGTCATGCAGAAGATGCAACTTCTGTAATAACATTCTGTTAGTAATCCATGTCATTTCTCTATATCTTGGAGATAAATCTTGTTGTTTTAATACTTTTACTTCTTTCTCTTCTATTTCCCTTTTTACCTCTGTAAATTTTTCTTCTGAAGCATTTTACCCTACCTGGGATATCATGCCTATAAAAGGGAGTCTGTTTTCTGCTGAAGACTGTTGTGACTTTCCAAAATTTTGTTCTCTGTTTTGTCTAGTCCATACTTACTGTGTAACATAAGGTTTAAATCCCTGTTGAAAAAGACTAGATTTTTTCTTCCAAACTGTTATTCAGACTTCTGGTATCACATTAACACCCTGCACCAGTATCCAGCCTAAAGCAAATAAACATTTTCCTTGCACTCAAAGTAATGGGAATACTCCACCACTAGTTGTAGTTACCTCCTGGAAAATTCTGATGATGAATTCTTCACTTGTACCTATTTTCCTTCTGCTGAAACTCTCTACCTTCTTGCAGCAGTCTTTTCTCTGTGTGTTGGGTAGCATTTGTTCTTTTCTTGAGTACGGCATGGCTTGGATGCGCAAGGAGAGTCAGCTACCTCATTTCATACTCATTTATTTGACCAGCGAGACTTCTTCAACAAGTTTAAGTCTGAAGTATTAAATTTCTTTGGTGACTTTTCTGAAGTGCTTTCCTCTCTAAAGATATGGCAGTTTGGGTTAAAAAATAGTTTGTTTATGGCTATCGTATATTGTTCTCTAACCTTCTGCAGGATGAGTTATATTTGCATTGCTTTTGAATAAAATTTTGTCTTAATTTTATATTGGATTTGGCCAATCATTCAAAGAGGTATCAGCTTATTTTCCTTCCCAAATGTGATATATTATGTGGGTACATTCAGCAAGTTGATCTATTCCTTTTAAAGTTTCATTTTTCCTGAGTTGCAAAATTCTTCAAATCACTGTTGCTCAGCATAATAGTGTGCTCTTCCTCACTTGTCTGTAGGTTGTTGTGTACATCTAAGGCCTCACACTAAGCACTAGTTCCAAAATACAACTGTTTGATGCCTCATTAAATTTGTTGATTTGTTTGGTGTATGTTGTTGGTTTTGGTTGTGTTTGGATTTTTTTGGTTTGTTTTCTCTTTAGAAAACAATCCACATGGATTACCTGCTAGCCTACTTAACTAGCTGGGCATGTCCAAGGCTCTACAGTGTTCCAGCTCTTGCTCATCAAGAGGGGAGCAAAAAGGTTACCTCTTAAAGCACAAGGCAGATTGAACTCCTAGAGCCCTAGCTCAGAATCTCACCTCAGCATTTTGACCTGATTTTGCCATGAAGTCCTCCAGGTGGCAATGCAGACAAACTAACAGGTCAGAGTGTGCATTTAAACACACAGAACTGAGAACATCTAAAGTTTATTTTAGCAAAGTGAACATTTTGATTATGTTTAACATAAAATAATATAAACAAAATCATTTGGCCGGGCTGCTGAGTTTATGTAAACGAGCATTGGCTATAAAAAAAGAAGGATAAATGTGGTTTATTCAATCCCATTAACATTAATAGTTATTTCATAGCTAAGATTAAGATATATTTTTATTTTAAAAAATCATAATAACAATAATTAAAGCTGAAGCCTTTAAAATTATTCACTGTTATTTTTATTATTGCTGCTCAATTCTTCACAGTAATGTATAGTGATTGCTTTTTAGCCCACGTAGAATGCAGGCAAAACATTGCTATTATGATTTCATATTTTTTATACAAATTTTGCAAAGCTACAAGTGTGTGTGTATAGTTACATATACACTCAAATTGTACAAGTCTGTGTATGTATTTACAAATATATCTGGCAGGTGGCAGGTTTTCACACATACTTATTGATAACTTTTTACTCACCAGAAAATCTTCGCAGTAAGATACCCAAAACTCATTCCAGAGATACATAAAAGGCTTAAACAGGATTTTTCCCTATTGCATTTCGGAGATATTGCAGCTGCAGCCAAAACTGAGAACTAGCTCCCAGTGTCCACCTACAGGAACTGTCTTAAAGGTCTATTAACTTTCATTATTATGTGAAAAGTTGATTACCTTTTGCAGCATACCACTCTCATGTATTCTCCAAAATACAGTGCCTGCTCATTAGCATGCCAATTTGGCAAGTTTGATTTGTTAGGGAAAGGATTTCAGAGGAATTTAACCTTCTCAATAGGATTTAATTACCAGATATGCTTATTTTAAGAAATCTGTAAACTTTTTTTTTTCAGAAAAGAATGTTCTCTGAAGTTTCATGAAACAATACTTGATTACATTTGTTTTTAATTTTAATTTTGTACCTGCTTACACTTTTTTTTTTCACTTTTATTTATAGTTTTTTGTCACACTGATATATGTACAGAAATCTTAAAGGAAGTGTTCCTAACATACACATTTAATTGTGTGTTTTTCCTCTGATTTAATCACTATGATATTGCTTCAGCTAAGCATTCCATGCATAAACCTACATATTAAACCTTTTGTGATGGATTACCAGGCCACACAGTTACTTACAGAAACCACACAAATGCTCCAAGGGGTAATTAATTAATTTATGTGAATTAATAAATGTAAAAATTAATGATGTGAATTACTATAATGCTATGCAATTTATAACATTCCTCCCAGAAAATTCCAAAGCAATTTCTAGACTACATTAGTCTCTTCAGGCACTCTAGTGTGGAAAATATATTTCTATTCTGTAATGTGCTATTAGATTTTATACAGAGCATGAAGAGTAAAAGGTAGCTCTGACAGCCTGGTATTTGAGGATCTGTAATTTCACTCTGTGTACTTCTTAGTGGGTGAAAATGGCTTCCCTGATCTTTTTGTTCTATATAATGGTTGAAGATTTTGTGATTTTTTATTTTTTTTTTAACAGACTGAAGTTTAGCAAAGTAATTTGGGAAATACTTTTAGGTGTTTCATTTTTATTTTTTTTTTAATTTTCCACGCATATTTCCAGACAAAATATTTATTTATATAGTTTCTTATCTGTGGGATATTCTTTCTCACTGTGGGAACTAAACTTGATGATTTAGAAAGTTATTCCAACCATATGTTTCTAATATCCGTATCCCTTGAAACTCCTGTAAATTTGTGTTTTGTATTGTGAAACTGATATATTACATTAGCATTTCTATTAAATACATACTTATTTATAATGTTCTCATCACTACAGTACCCAAGCAGAAATAGCAATTCTAATTCCAAATGGGATATTTTTTCTAAGCTCGTAGTGTCCACCTATTACTTAAGTGACTTTCAATACTTTCATTCATTCATTCATGATCTAAGTAAATAAAATTACACCCTACCTGTAAACACAATTTTTTATTTATTTTTTTAATATGATGGAGAAGGGCTTGGCCCCTACATCAGCCATTTCCTTCATGATCCTGGGATGCGTGTAATCTGGCCCCATAGTTTTATATGTGCTCAAATTCTTCAGGTAGTCTTGAAATTTCTTTTTGCTTGCAGTTGGAGGGATTTTTCTGCCCCATCTTCTGCTTAGAGGTTCAGAGTCATAGAGTCTCCCTGACTGTCAGTGAAGACTGAGGCAAGGAACTTGCTGAGTACATATTTACTGCTGACAGTATTATATATATATATATATAGTTCTGCCTTCTCATTTATCTGAGGGGATAACACTCTTTTCTGGCCACTGTACTTATATAATCCCTTCTTGTTATTATTCTTTGCATCCTTTGCCAAATTAAGTTCCAACTGTGCATCAGCTTTTCTGATTACATCCCTATGAATCCAGACAGTATCCCTGTACTCTTTCCAGGCCACATGTCACTACTTCTACTGTCTACGCATTTCCTTTCTAACATCTCAGTTTGACCAGCAGGTCTTTGTTCAACCACAACAGTTTCTTGCATCCCCTGCTTGATTTCTTACACATGCAGGCGTGGAGTTCTTAAGCTCTAATAAAAATGTGATTAAAAGGTTGCTCGTTCTGATCAATCTGAGTATATAAATCTTAATATTATTTCCACAGAATAAAAGTCATTGTGGTCTTTATTCTGATGTACTGTTACTGTCCATGTGTTCAGGCGATCTGATCAGGGGTGGGAACAAAGTTTGTAAAAGGGTGGGGTTGGTATGTGAGAAAAACACACATATGGTTCTTGCTGCAGGTGGGATGTCAGGCCAGGCATACAAGGTGCCAGCAGAGATTTGGGCAGGCTGCTCTAGTTGAAGTGCAGTGGCAAAATGAAGTGGTTGAACAGGGAAGAACTGAAAATTGCAGGGTTTTATTGTTTATTTTTATTGCTATTGGCAGTGTAACATCAGGGTGGTGAATGCAACTCTGTAAAGCAAAAAGCAACAAATAAAAATAAAAGTAGAAAGATACAGAGCTATAATGGGAAATTATAATCATCAGTATTTGAAAAACATTTTCTTCAGTAGAGCAACAAGAATGGAGTTATGAGAACTGTCTTACAGCTACGTTGAAGAGGCTTGGTGCATTTATTTGTTTGGTGTCCAAAGAGCCTGTATTTTTTTGTTTCTACTTTTGTGAGCTTCTCATGGGATATCTACCAACATACTGCTGCTGCCATCTTTGCTTTTTAATGTAGAGAAGATACTGTGGACTTATTATGTGAGTAAACAGACCTCCTTACACTACTTGCATGATGCAATTTTTTATTCTTGTTGAATGGAGACATAAGTTTGGTCTGGTGATGGCATATTGAAGGTCTTTTCTTTTCTCTGTAAGTCCTTTAGAAATTTTCTCATCCCTGAACTAGTCTCCCTGCTTGAGAGTGTTCAAGAGTAGAGTTTGCCTGTTTACTACCTTGAGAAATAGGAATTCAAGACTTGCTCCATCTTTCTGTCAAAGATTGTTCCCAGTTAAGAAGGCTGCAAATGTCTATTTGATTATTTCAACTGGAGAATCAGGGTGGTCTTCGTAAAAGGTTAAGCATATGATAGAAATTTGAGTTAATAGTCTGATGGAGGCAGATCAAACATTTACAATAAGCCACGATTGAACTTTAGGAACAGCAGTATCCATAAGAAAATACCCAAATATTTTTTCTTAATAAATCTAGTTTATTCTATTTCATGTACAAGTGTTGAAATATGTTCAATAAATTCTATTCTGAAAAAGAATCTAAATGTGCCTCACAGAAACAGCGAAATTTTCATGGCTGAACCATGACAATGCCAAATAACAAACATTTTCAAATGTTTTTTTTTTTTAATCTGAAAATAAGAAAATAGAATCTAATCTACCGTTGCATTGTTTGAATTGATAAATTCTTGTCCATAATAAGCTCATCATATCAGCCCTATACAAGAGCTTCAGAACCTTTTGATGGAATAATGTTAAATGTATGTTTGGCCTTATTTCCCAGTTACCAGTACACTCCATATTTCACTTATCTTTCCTTTTTAATCACCCTCACCTTTTGCACAACTCTCTAGTTATATTTTTTCACATCATCAGGAAAAAACAGTTAATTTGTTCTTTATATGAATATATCTGAGTGCAGTGCTTCATAAAGGGAATATGGTATTGCGGGAAGGAAATAATTAGTATAGATCTGATGCAGTTTGCATACTTCTCTAGCCAGTTCTATAGTGGGGAAAAAAAAAATACAGAATTGGTTTTATTAAGGCTGTATAAATGTTATTGCTTTATCTCTCCAGTTTTTCAGCTGGTCATGTTTCAGTCCCAAATACAAATGCACAAAAGAAACTTCAGACAGAATTCATTCAACTAAACATTGGATACGATAACAAAACTATGCGAAATATATTTTCCATTTTACAGTTATTTCTGGTCGTTATAGTGGATGTGCCTTTGCCACAGTTCCATAGTAGCCTGTGGAAGTTGACAGTCCAGCTCACCGAGAGCCAACACCTTACTACAGTTTACCAGTATTGCAGTATGGGTTGTGACCTGGTGAGCAAAGTTAAGTACACTGATCCAAGAAAGAGTCCATGGATCTAGCTCAGAATCCATGGATCAGAGTCAGCCTTGTGATATGGTCCCCCAGAAGGCTACTCACACAGCTAGAACAAACCTATTCATTTAAATTATTTCCTTGTGTGGGCTCAGCAAAAGAAAAAGTCATGTTTGTTCATTTAAAAATACATCTGTGTCCAAATATATTTAGTATCTTTTCACATTTCTCTCTTTTTTTCCCCCGATACACTTACATTGTACTACAGTCTATTATAATCTTGATTATATACTAATTTATGGGTAGCTCATCTATTTCTTCTGTTGTTAGTGGTAGCTAGAGGTGCTTTAAAGTTATTTTATGAACCAATTAGTTTCTCTTTTATTAAAAAAACTGTGTTATTTTTATAACTCTGAACATGTTAGTGTAATATCAGTAGTAAATCCCTTTAGATATAGACTAATCTTCTTGCAGGATCTGACAATAATTTCTTTAACAATCGGGATATGACTCAGATGTTATACTCCAAATTGTTTGTAATAACCTCTCCTCAGGTCCTATTATCTGTCATCACTGTAGATGTGCCTATAAGTAAGTTTTCTATAAGATTATCTTGTTGCTAAGCTATTTTACTCATCTGGACATCATTTGTTTTATGATGCAATATTTGTTCTCATAGCAGAAAAAAAAAACAAAAAAATGGATTTCTCTCAGTCTTTTAGGGTCTATCCTGTATTTATTATGTGAATACTCCTGTAGATTTCAGTAAAAATACTTCTGTGAGTAAAGATCGCAAAATTAGATCTTATATAACGTATATCTGAATTTTTTAGAAATATATCTGTACACCTATAATCATGTCTTTTTTCACTCTCCTGCTTTAATGATTTTTATGATAATACACTTACTTTCCATATTTTCTGTATGGTTCAGTATTGAAGTATGCTGGCTTTTAACAAAACAAAAAAGGAAAATAATACAGAAATGTTCTATTTGTTTAGTACTGTTGAAAGTGTGATTTGACTGATGTATATGCGTAACTACTAAAGCCTTTTATACTGACAGTGCTTTAAAGACAAAAATAGAGGATACTTTACAAAAAAAAAAGAATAATTCTTTATGAGTCAGTTGAAGGATAGGAAAATTATACAAGGGCTAGAACAGCAAAATATTGCAAATAACAAAACTAAAACTAGAGATAAACATATGGTATTACATAAGTTAGTCAGATTTCAGCAAAACCTATTTGATCCTTATTAAACAAATGAAAATTATGATACTGTTATTAAAACAGCTAGCAAGTGATGGACTCTTATTGTCACAAAAGAACACTTTATCTTGGGCAGCCACCTGACATTTTTAAAGACCTCTGTCACTTACTTTGGAGAGAAACAAGGATATTGCTCTATTTTCAGATGCTAAGTTATCAAATGTAGTGTTATGATGACTTGGAAAAGAAAATGGAAAGGTCAGGAGCTGGTCCTGTTGGAAGTGCCATAAATGAGTTATAAAGGAGAAAGAGACACAGGGCAGAATCTAGTTAGTATATATTACAGGCAGCAAAATTCCGAATGCTCTTTCCCATGTGAACAGTTTACTCAAATACAGTAGCTCTTTTTCATAATTTGTGGCTTCCTTACCTGATCAAACTCATTGACTTTTAGTGGTTTGGTCAGGTGAAACCATTTTCTTCCTCTTTTCCCATTCCTAGAAGATTTTGTACGTGATCCATCTTGTCAGTGGTTTCTGCCTCTAGGAGGGGAGGAACACCTTGCATGACTGAGCTGTGAGATTGCCAGTCGGAGTAGAACTAAATTCTGTTCCTTGTAGCTTAGAAGTAGTGTATCTACTACTCTGGGTTTAACTTCATCAGTTTTCAACCTCCTCTGGTCTGAAGTAAGCACTCAGAAAATGCCTGTGCAGGAGTTGTCATACCAATGATATTGCTCTGTTTTGGAAATGCACTGGATTGGAGAGCAGCTTAGCCATCAGCACAAGAACACTCACAGGGTAGTTTGATCAGTGATTTAGATATTGTGTCTGCTGCATGGTTGGTGATACTTATAGAAGTTAAAATGAATAAGTAAATACACTGTTGAACTGAATGTAAATGAAAAGTTTTTGGTGAGTGTAGTTGGGGAGGAGAGGAAAGATCCTGAGGAAGACTGGCCCACTGCTGTTCGAGTGGTCTGCTCTGGGTCTTGAAGCAAACATCATTCAGTTGTCTTATAGGAGAATGCTGTTTTTATTGTCGGATGAGGAGAATCACTACTTTTATAGAGCTGCTCTTTCCCAAAGCACTTTACAGCTCTTGATGGAAAGCATTATCTGCTTGCTTCACTTGTTGACAGATGTTTCTTCATTTCATAAAGACTGTGACAGAGCAGGCAGTGACTGAGCACTGCAGGTAGCAAGCAGGTGCAGCTGTGTATGAGTCTGACAAAGCTGTCCTCAAAAGCAAATCAGCTGGTGAACAGTAATCTTAGCTGAAAATGTAGATCCACTGAGCAATGACTAATCATTAAATCTGGTTTTACTGTCTTATGTGCTGTTCTGCTCTTTACGTATCAGCTATAGCTATCTACTATTCCATTTTTATGCATATTAATTAACTGTGCTTTAATTGGGTTAGTTTTATCCATTTTTTCCATAATACATCAAAAGATGCTATTGGAGAAAAATGCTGAAGGGAGTAGATCTAAGTGCTATCAAACATCTATGCAACCTGTTTGTAAGAAGAGGATAGACTTTTTACCTACTGTCTATATGGAAAGGTCATTGGTCACTAATATGTATTCAAAAAATAAAGTTAGCCAAAGGTAATTACTTAACAGTTACTATACGGTATCATAAGCTATGTTCTAATGTAATATGTTTTCAATGGAATTTAGGAGGTAGCTGATGTTATATACAATCCTGGTCCAAATCAATACAAAACATAACTTCGCATGTGTACTTTCTTTGACCTCTAGAAATTATCCTTTGGATAAATACTACCCCACAACTCAAAATCAAATCCATATTGTAACATTCAGCCTACAGTCTGTCTGAAAAAACTAATCCTCTTTCTAGAAAATGCATGGAATATATTTACTATTTGCAGGTTTGAATTTCTCTATGTGTATATATATGTAAAATGCACACTTCTATGTATTTTATTGAAAATAAAATCAAGTATTATTTTTTTCCCCCTGAAAATACTCTCTGCTTTCGTAATTAAGGTCTTTATCCCGATCAATAAATTTCTGCTAAGGAAAGATGAGAGCATTAGTACATGCTCTCACCTTTTTTATAGTTTGAAATTCACAAAAAAAAAAAAAGCTTGTTGAACACTTTTAGTTTTTAGGTAATCAGTACCTGTGCTGCCAAGGATTATTGAAAGCAGCTGGATGCCTGCCTCTGTACTCCCCCCTTCTTGGAATGGCTGCCAGAACAGGTAGTCAGAAACGGAAAGCAGAGAAATATTTAAGCATCTGTTCTCTCTCTCTCTCAGGAAAACAGCTGTGGCTTCCATAGGAAGCATTCATTTTTTCCCATCAACCAAGACTCTGGATACCCCTGGGTCCAGTTTTGGCACAGTGAGCCAAGTAGGATGCAGTTTATGGCTTAAAACTTATGAGAGAAAACATTCAGGCGGTCCCATCCCTGGCAGAACATTGAGAGAAATTCCCCAGGCTGCAAGCCACATGTGGGCCTCTGACCTTTTATTAGCACACCATGGGAGAGGTTAACAACTGTTGAGACTTCAGTCCTCCCTTTGACATACAAATTAAACAATACCCAGTAGCCTTTCCAAGCAGAATTGTATTTAGGGCACAACATCCCTTTTAATCTAGAATTCAACACAGGAGGAGGAAAACAACAAAACTTTAGTTTAGGAAGGTGACATATTTCTATAAAATACTCTGGATTGATATTTTTTTCAACATTGTCTAATTATTCATTATACAGTGATGTTACTTCTTTAAGCCAATGTAATCATGAGATGGAAATGATTTATCACACCATTTTTAGCTCTTTATTTGGTCAGCACCATGAGCTGTGGTGCTAAGGTTGCTCAATAGCTTAATAAGAAATACACTCAATTATCCAGTTTTTAAAGATGTCCATTGTGTTTATCCAAGCACATAATTGTTGAGAAAAAAATACAATGGATTTAAAATTATTAATACGATGTTTGTCACAGAAAAAAAGTTGTGAAGTGCCAAATCTGTCTTTGATGACTTTATTCTTCCTGCATTACTCTAATGAGTGAAATTGTCTTAGATTTTAGTGAGTTGAGGGTTAGAAAGTACCACCTTTTGGAGGAGATAAAAGCTTTCTCAGCTAGAGCGCTATAAACACTAGAAGTCTAATCTATGGCAAAGAGTGCAAACTGAATATCCCAGCAACCCAGACTTATAGTATAACTCCTTGACTATTCTTTCAGAGTCTTAGAGGCAGATGATCTTGACTGTATGGTGCCATATTTTTTGTGCAGAGTCTATACTGTGCATAAAATAAGAGTGAGCAAGCTCATGCTTCTGCCACCAGTCTTTGCAGGTAACATCCAAAGAACCAGTGGGAGCTGATCTCTTTCTTTCTTCCTAATGGTAAGCAGGTTCAAATCTGTCCAATGCTAGAAACTGGGGAAATTAAAAAAGAAAAAAATAAGAAGCAGCAGCAGCAGCGGCAGATTTTACTATTTTACTTTTCATCCCCCTCACATCTGAGAATTAAGTTGATGCAGTCTGGTTACTGCAAGAAGTGTTTGCTAAAGTAGTGATTGCTCTGTGAGCTAAGCAGTTTCATCTTTCTTGACTGCAGTTGGCAAAGCGGATGGTATTAGCAAATGTAAGTTTGAGATGAAGAATTCCTTTGTATTCAGTGTGAATAAACAGAAATACTGGACTAGCAGGGAGTCTGCACTGAAGGAGGATCAATTACAGTTACACCATAGACACATGCCTATATAACCATTTATATACCTTTCACAGCTTCCTTACATAGCTGTTTCTAATGCTATACCATCCTTCCAGGCAGCAGGTTTTCTTGTTTCTGTGAAAAATCTTATATTAAAAAAAAAAAAAAAAGATATATTACCCTATTTCACGATGTTGAACAGTACTTTGTCTTCTTTTCTTGTTATGTTATTCTTTCACATGTCAGAAAATTAATTTTGTTGCTCCTTCTGAGTTCTATTTTCTTCAAGGATATGCAGAAGAATTTCTTCAAGCTTTCCCACAACTCAGCTTTTCTAAACCTTTTATCAGTTTAATTTTCTACCTCAGCACTATATCCAATTTATCTATATTTTCTTTAAAGACTTCCCCAACTTTGAGCAGACAGGAACAGTTACTGTGATACTCTTCTGCTAATATCTTCCACACTGTTATTGGCATCTTTTTGTATCACTGTTGTATGGTAGAGGCATGTTTTGTTTTGCTCCAACTCTTCTTTTACTTTTTTTTTTTGTGATGTACTCTTAGCTGACCTTTATTTCTCTTTCATATTCAGGCATTTGGTTTCTTCTTCTTAGTTACAGTATTTTTCACTTTGATTAAATTACACATTTACTTCAGAATCTCCAGTTTAGTAAAACCATTATGAAATGTCTTTGCATTTAAAAAGAAAAAGAGAAAAGGCATTTTGTAGGGTTGGTTTTTTTTGTTTTTTTTTTTTTTGTAATGTTAGAAATATTATCATATGCATGCCTATTTTTTTCTCTTAAATTCTAGTTTCACTCTCATTTTGTAATATAATAATTGATTCATTGATTCTTTCTTACTGGAGTTTTTTCCTTTAGGTTAGTTGCATACCTTCCATGTAGAAGTTTCATTTAGATTTGTTTCTTTACTTTTCCTAGTAGAAAGTCTTGATGGGCAAGTGGGAAGATCAATGGCACAGCCTATTGAAATTCAGCTGTGGTGAATATTGAGTACAACTTTTACATTATTAATAATCTCACTGTCAGATTTGGGGATGGGAGTTTGACAGAGAAAAATAGAATCAAAAGCCAGAACACAGAGAAATTTTGTTGATTGTATGACAAGAAAGTGACACTTCAGTAGTCGGGAGATCTGGTTTGTTTTTTTCCCATGTGCAGTGATGATCGTAGGGCTGGACTGACCTCAGCATTTTTCTTTTCCTTGGAACTTTAAAAACAGTCACGTTACTGCTTTTGGCATCAAAAAGAGGGTTGGCCAGCATGATGGGTGTGTTCTATCTATCTTTAACTTGGACATGTATCTTCCATGGCAACATTTTTCATTTTCAGTATCAATGTATATTAATGTATTTCCTTTGCTGAGAACAGCCTTGTATGTTCTCCATCTTTTTGATGAGAGTTATTTCTTCTAAGACATAATGGCTTTCAGAACAGTCTTTGTGTCAAATGACTTTTAGGCTTGATCTCTGTCTTCCAGTCTTCCTTGAGTACTTTTCTGGTGGTTTTTGTGTTTTGTTGTTGTTGTTGTTGTTTTCTTTTTCCCACTGTACTGGAAATTCTTTCTGCTTGTCACTCAGTTGTTTTATCACTCTCTGCAAATTCCTATTCCCTTCTTTCACATTTGCCATTGGTCACATTAGCCAGATTTTTCCCATCACTTCTTTTTAACATCTGCAGCAAAGTTTTTCAGTCAGTGATCTAATGTCTGTGGATTTATATTTAAAAGCTGGGCTTTTCTTTTCTTTTCTTTTTTTTTTTTTACCTCCTTTCAGTGGACGTGTTCTGATTTCTGAGCTTGTACCCAGTCAACTTTCTCATAACAGCATATTTAGTAAACCATCAGTCAGAGATCTTCCACTTTGCAGCCACCTTTTCAGAGAGCTCCAGGCTGACATCACAATCTTGGTTTTTCCACCATCACCAATGCACTTACACACAGTAGCCACACTCTGAAACAAAACCCATCTATGAAGAAACATATTATATTAATGTTTAATATTTTATTAATGCTTGTTAATGATGGAAGGGTTGGACACTACTTTTTCCTGCAATAGTATTGTATTAAATTTATGTAAAAATGGAAGACTTACAAGCATTTAGTTATTCCTGTAAGTGCTTATCAGGTGAATGTAGCACAGTGAGGAAATGTATAATCTGAATTTCAAAATGTTATGATTATCTATTTTCTTTCTATGTTCAAACTGTAACTGTTTTTTGTTTTTTGGTTTTTTTTCTGTAGTTTTCTTATATTTTTAAGTGAGCATGATGTCCTCAAGGGCAGGTCATCCTGTGCATCTTTGAAATGAATTTGCCATGTTTTAAGTAAAAAAAAAAACTTTGCTACAGAAGGATTAAGCAGTATAGTACCTATGACTTCATAAAAGCAATAATCTTACCGTGTACAGCAGCATACTACATGTCCAGTCTACAGTATTGCATTTTAAAACATTTGGTCCTTTAAACCAAAGGAGAACAATTTAAATTTGATTAAACATAAAATCACCACAGTTAAATATTGATTAAACGAAAACAATCTTCACATTTCTTCAGCAGTAATATTCTCTTTACATGTATTTTAGCTTATATTTTATAAAATTAAATACTTCTTTGCAGATGCCTCTTCTACCTTCCAGCTTATGTTTGAGCTATAAGTGATGCAGTCAGGTGTATGTAATTGTGTTACAGCTGCTTACAGGCATAAAAGTAATTGCGATGTTTCATCTCAATAGGTACACTTCCTTTTTAAATGTTGGAAAAAATAAACTCAACAGTTTTAGCCAAACTGAGACAGAAGTACCTCAAATATTTTGTTCCTGCAATGAACAGCTATTAATAACTCTTTCAATTTATTTGGCCTTGTAGCCTGCAAAATGTCAAACCGGTGGGTTTACAGACTGAGATATTTCTAAGATTTGTCATCTTAACTTTATGAAAGCTTTATTTTTTAATTGTTCTTTTAAAGTATGCTAAGAATTTTTTTTTTGCCTGTTGTTTCTCAAATTTGAGAGAAAATGAAAGCTGAAAAAAAATACAGATTTTTTTCATTAAAAAAAAAAGTGAAGTTCAGAATTAAGCTCTAAATCTGTTGACCTATGTTTTTCAGTACTCCATTGTCAACAATGTAAAAAGCATTATTTCTCTGATTTTTATTCCAGAAGTGCACCCATCAACCCCTCTGGTGTGGTAAAGCTAGTTAATTATTAGAATTAATTAGAATAATTATTAGAGCAACTTCAATGATGCTCATCTCTCTTGTTCATCATGTGTAAGACATGAAGCCAGCATCCAAGAGTGGCCCAGAATATGGACTGGGTTTCCCTAAGAGATGGCATGGCCTGGAGTTTCTGGCAAAACTGTAGTGACTGGTAGAAGTTTCTAGAGTGGACAGGAATAATTTTCATATTTTTTAAGCTTAAGCCCATGGGTGCATATATCTGCACAAAATGTTTAGTTTTAAGAAAGATTTTCAAAAGAAGGACCTCAAGCACTGCAAGTAAAACCAGAAAGCAAATGCAAAGAGCTGAAAAATGTGATTATCAGACACATGTTTGTAGGTGATATGTCTTTCATGTGAGTTTTAAAGTTTGGTTTTAGGAATATTATAAAGCCACTAGGTTATCTGACATGCACTTAGACATAAACACGGGGACTAATAGGTAGATAGAGATAAGAACTAATTTAAGACTGGCAAATCCAAAGAGGGAAAATTGTGGCTTTTACTTTGTTTCCCAGAATTAATCATTTTAAAAGATAATGGCAATGCGATGATATGAATTACTGGTTAATGGCCAAGTTGGAAACCTGGGGAATAACACTGTGAACTAAGAATGTGTAACAAAGTAATATGTTAGTATCTTTTATGAGATTTTTAAGCTCAAAGGACAATTGCCAGTTTATAATTACTAAATAAATTTTCTTAGAATTCCCTTTAAAAAGCAATGAAATGGCACAGAAGTTATTTTAGTGTGCTGGACATATAAGAAGACTTCAGTTTATCAGAGTTCTGCTTTGAAGGACAATTCAAAAAGGCTAAATATTTTAGAATAAGTTAGGAGTTTATGCATGGAATTAAGTAATTTATATGGCGACTATTCTCAGGTATTCCAGTAAAACACTTTGACAACCTCTGTAATGAAGATCATGAGAAAAGTCTATGTGTATGTCATTAATTATAATGTTGACATTATCTCTAGCTTGCATTAGCTGCATGCAAGGTAACATGCTTTGAAGTTCCTATTCAGGATTCACAGCAAAGCTTCCTGGTTTCAGGTTGTTGTTGTTTTTGTGCTTTCAAGAATGATGTAAAAAAAAATCATAGTCCTAATGTTTAGGTTGTGGGTTGTTCTTTGACCCCAGAAGAAAGGAATACAGTAACAATTCAATAGGATACATATACAAGTGATTCGAAAGGCCCTGGTCTGGTAGGATTCTAGTTATTGTGCTGGCTGCATGTAAGCCATTTTAGATCTTCCTGTGTGAAAATTCCCACGAGTTTAGCTGAGGGATGCAAGGTAGAAGCTCAGGTGCAGTGCCAGGAAAGTCATCCAACCTGGTGTTGTGCTGAGACTCTTAGCAGCTTCTGTCCTTGCTAACTCAAGCATCTCTTCAGTGCATTTCATTTCATTTCATAGAGAGGATGTGTCCAGCTGTGAAAGCAACTGAGTGATATATATCCTGTCTCCATATCTTTCTTTGTCTTTCCTGAATATGTAACATAGAATTTTTAGGATATGGGGACATTTACAGACTATGTTTTCATGCTTTATCTAGCTTTAGAGACTCAGGCCATGTTTTAAAAAAACAATGATGATTATAATGTTTAACAGAGTGGGCAGAAGATATTCATATTACTTCCCTCTTATTTTCTCATCATCTGCTGATTATGAAGTACAAAACTAATGGAGTATATCATACCAGTGAGAATCCTGTCCATGAGTGAACTGTCAGCATATTTTTGGAGGGAATGAAGGTACTTGGATTAATTGCATATGTGCCAACAATATATCATTACACTCTTCATTCTATGTCTGGGACATACTGAACCTGCGAGATGTGTGCTGCACCAGTAATCTAAATGTGTATGATGAACCCTCATGGAGAATTTGCAGACATCCTGCTACTTCTGCAGAAATCTTGGACAAATGCTTTGAAGCTGTTACTATTGTAGTTCCCTTCTATCCACAGTTCTCTTACTCTCCTCCAAAAATAATACTATTCATCCCATTTATTTATTTATTTATTTATTTATTTTTGCTAGTGCAGCAGTCTACTTGATCTGTGCACTCTACAAGTGATTTCTAGATCTGCTGCTAAAATCATGGTATTTCTGTACAAACCTTGGGCTGCTCATTTCAAAACACTGCACTGAGAATGAAGATGCAAGCAGCTGTTACCCAGATCCTGACATTTCAAAGCAGTATACCTCTTTCTCTACTTCTATGACATATTTTCCATCTCTGTATAGTTCTGTACGTTCTTGTTTACAAGTAGTCTTCTATAGACATGTGGGAAGACAGTGAATGAAACTTGTGAAATCTGGAATTGCTTATTTAACCATTTTATTTTTATATTGTATTTTATATTAACTATTACATCAATTCGTGCTCTCCATATTAACTGGAAAAGAATAATGATGTACAGAAACACTTCTCAGTCTAGAAATTATTACAACATTGTGTCTAGGCAACTCAGATCTACAAAAGAAGTCATTACAAAAAGAGAAAATGGCAGAAAATAACATTAATGATCATTAGCAAAGCTACTCACACAGAATTGGGTGCATGAATTTAGGTAATTAATTTAAAATATTTTACAACTTAATGAACTTAGATCATTCCAGTGGGAATTTGTTGTGAACAGCAGATTCAGTCCTGCATTCAGACCATTAGCTAAGGTATCTTTTTCTTATGAACAATTTTATTTACATTTCTGTAGACTTGTTCACAGTGGGAACACAGGCTTTATGGAAATAGACTGTAGGGAAAGAGATAATGTAAATATTTGGAAGAAGTCTGTCTTCTTCCAGCAGTCTAATGGAGAGGCCATAGTTAATTTGTAGCTACTTGAACAGATAAATGTAACAACTGCTAATATTGAGATGGCAAAAAGTTTGCATTTTAACATTCCTGGATGTATGCTTGCAAGAAATTCTGCTTTCAAGATGATATGGATATAGTTTAAGTCACCTGGTGGAATGCTCTTCTGCTGCTTCCTGCTGCCCACACTAGTGTCTGCTCTAAGTTCTGGCATGTAGCAGTGCTTGGTTTTCCATTACCAACATCTCCTGACTGCACCATTTATTCAAGTGGGATAAACCTTTTACCTCCAGAATATGTAGCAGCAATCAGAAGAAACTGAACTCCAGCCCCCACAGCAAGTTTCTGCTTGGTCACCCCACACAGCTGGCTCTGCTCAGTATAGGTCAGCATTATAGCTATAGAGCGAGCCAGAACTTCTGTCATGCAAGGGAGGATGTGGCCCCTTAATTTTTTTCCCTGTTTTATTTTTATTTTTTATTTTTTCTCAACCTTGAAGCATTATTATTTCATGAATATGTCATTTTCCATCGAGTACTTGTAGTTCTGACACTGATAGGCAGTGAATCAATACTTTCATAGAATGATGAAGCCAAACTTCTTCTGCAGTACCACACTGTGCATTATGTGGTTTTTCATTCTGGGTATAATAACTGCAATTTGAAATACACCCCCAGAAGCACTGATTGCATGCCTTATGAAAATCACAATGAATAATTTAATTAAAAAAGAAGAAATCGCATTACTCTATTTTTAAAAGAAAAATTCTCTCAAGATGTTTTTTTCATTTTCAGTCCATAATAGCAATAACCATCTTTAGTTGAGAACATTTCCTGGGGCTTAATGGCCCATAGCTGTGCTTCTTCAGGTGATCATCATCTCCCAGCAGTCATTAATCCCCTACAAATGCCCTGCATTTCAGTCATTAAATGTGCTTAAGCATGCTTCTGAAAATGAAATACTTCTATATTTAATGTGTCTTCCAGGAATAGAAGTGATCTTCTGAGGTGAGGAATAAAATGAGTTTAGTAGCGTGTCAGAGAAGTACTAATTATGACAAGTGGATAAGATCTTTTTTTTCTGGAGATAGCATGACAAAGAGTTTTTCCACAGTCAGAAGATGTTATCTTTTTATGTGTACCACAATTCATATGGCGCAATTGCATAATAGGCAGATACTTATATGATAGTTATGTATAATTATTTTTCTTCTACATGGACATCTCAGTGTAGAAATAAAGCAAATCTCTCAAAACATGAAGAGTGCGTGCCTGCAGCACTGCTTCTCCACTCCATAGCTATAAAATTGAGTTACAGAGTGATTTAGTCAAGTTTTACAAAGTGCTTGTGATAATACAGGGAAGAAAAAATAAAAAAAAGAAGTTAAATTTTTCAGAAATTCCTATTAACATGTATTCTGGTAAAATTTTATAAGTATTTCTTAAAAATGAGTCTAAAATAAACCACTGATAGTGTCACCACAATTTCTGAATAGTCAACGTACCCTTGGTAAGTAGAATTAAAATCTTCAGTGGGAATAGTTGAAGAGAATTTGCCTTGAAAGAGAATTTGATTTGATTGGATTTGTGCTTAATTGTTATTTTGTGTTGCTCTCATGCTAATAACTGAGCAGTGTATAGGTTATGTGAAGCTGTACCTGTCTCAGATAGGTTGTGAGGGGGATCAGACTTCATTCCATCCCATGTCAAATTAGTACCTGTTAGGTATTATGGTCATTTTTAATTTATATTGGACAGTCTGATCTCATGTATTTTGGTGAATTATTGTGCAGATGAGGACAGTAAAGTTAAATTATGTTAAATTTAAAATTGAAGCTGTCCTAGTCAGTACTTTTATATTGGAGAAAAAACTGAAAAAAATTATTATAACTTGACTCCAAACATCGTTTTAGTTTGGATTTTCTCTTTCCCATCAACCAAAAGAAATCACCTGGACAAAATATCTTCCAGGAGAAATCTAATGCTTAGTTCAATTCATATTTACTTCAATAACCCTTGACTGTCATATTTTTGTTCAAATTATGACAAAGATTTATATAAAAGATTTTAAAATACAACATTTCATGTATGCACATGCACACAAGTGCTTTTTATCCTGCTATACTTGGTTAGATAAAGCTGTTACCTGAATTAGATACCCTGCAAATATTCTTACTTGTCCCCAAGTGGTTTCTAGCAAGCAAATTAATAATAATACATATAAAACAGTAAATTTCTTGTTAAAATTCATTGGGTAGCAAAAAATCCATGGAGCAAAAGAAAGCACTATTTTTCCTAAATTATTTCAAATGTAGTTTATATCTCAACACAAATAGTAGGTTGGGGAATAACTATCTAAAGTACTGCAACCAGAACACTTCATTTAACATAGAGTGTTTTTAAGAATACTGTATGTATTTGTATACTACTATGCAACTTACAATGTTAGGAGTCTTCAGACATTATTTGCCAGAAAAAACGTCAATGTTTTTGCACCTGCCTTCTGTCTCAGCTGGTGTTATTGTCCTGTATTATTGTATGTAACTTTGAGCACTCCAAATCCAACCTCTAAAACAAAATAGAGAAGGTCATACGGACTTTGCCAGTGACTCTATTTTGATACCATTTAGAAAAAGAAAAAAACAAATTGAAACAAGAAGGTACACAATAAAGTGCGCTATAAAAAGAGAACATACTTTCATAAAGTGAGTTTATCAGTATGCCTACATACTTGTGTAATTTTTCCTCTTATAAGTTCTGTGCTTTAATCCATTCATGTTTACATATAAATAACCTTTTAAAACTGTTATGTAATGCTTATCATTCTAAATTTTGTATTGTAGGTCCTGTTTTCCCTCTGCATTGCATTCTGGGGAATTCAAATTATGAAGCAGATCACTTCATCTAAAGATAAACATCTCTGAAAGAACAGATCGGACACCACTTTAACTATGGAAACAGCTCTTCAGAATAACCTTCTAAGTTCCTTGGAATTAATCTGCTATGACTCTTTCTGAATCATAGTCATTTTACATATGATAGGAGGGGTATGATTTCATATGAAGGTTTGAAAGGTTCATTGGGAAGTGAATTTATTTTATTTGATGTTAAAAATATTTAATTTAACTCTCAAATTAAATGTTTATTCATAATATATCTATATATGTTTTGCATTCAAGGTATCACAGCATCTTAGAAGTCCTGTAAAACTAATTTCATTTTGCAGTACTTTTATTAGTAGTTAACCATATGTGAAAAGTATTTTCAGAATAGGAATAATTAAAAACATATTTGTAGCAATCTGGTATAAAGCAACTGGCTGATATATGAATATCAGTTTTTCCATAATGATCATGTGCAGTTTGGTATTCCTAGCACACTGCTACATGAAGATGTATAGCTGAGGCAGGAATATTATTAAAAGCAGCATGATAAAATATCTCGAACTAGTATGACTTGAAATATCTTCAGAAAAGTTGACGGATATATGCATTTTATAATACAGGCTTTCAGTTTAGACTGAGTTATTTAGGGAGTACACCTGCAGTTGCCAACCTTAGATACTGATCAAGCCAGCACTTGCACACAAGTATCCCATTGACTAATATTACTCACATGACAAAATATTTGCAAGGCTGGGCCCTTAATTCCTCGTAATTTCCTGTTGAGGTGATCTCAAGGGAGATGCACATCTTTCAGGAGCTGCTGGAAAGATGGTTTCTACTGAGATAGGAAAATTAAATACAAATGGTAAAGGGAGTCTCCAAACAGCAGGACTGGCAAAAATACTGGAGCTAGGTTGTTTTTCTTTCCTCGTGCTCTTCCAACTTCTACTTGGTTCCAAAACTTTTAGTAGTACTTAAAGTCAAGTAGCTAAAAAATGCAAGCTGTCTTGCATACTTCAAGCTAACAGTAGTACTTGGATTAAAAATGTTGTTGTTTTGGTGAGTTTTTTTTTTTCATTCCATTTTTTTTTTTAGGATATTAATGGCATGCCAACCAACTTCTCATACGGGGCCAGCCTGTTCTTAATTAGCGTATTTTTTCACTCTTTAGCCATAAAAGATGCCACAGACTACGTAATTGGATGTTTCCAATAAATCATAAGTGAGACCTTGAACTTATATGAATGAAATTGCAACAGTGTCTCATGGATTTTATATATTTCTCAGAAAAGAGAGTTTCATGGTCAGGCTTGTAGAAACGCTCTTGGCTGCATCATTCTCCTATTAGCTATGTGATAGGTAGCTATATCCCTGTCAAGTTGCTTGTCATTATTTTATAATAGAAACTACGTAAATGTTTAGACACCTTAAACCAATTCTAGATTTAGTTATACTGTCTCTGTTTTTGAATAGTCAAGAGACTCTGGAGTCCAGGTGATTAGTGAATTAAATTATGCATCATTAATATATTACATATAGTTAATTGAATGGATTAAATTCTGACTACAAGCTTATCATTAAGATATATTAGTGTCATTTTGGTAATCTGCTCTTCTTCCCTTACATTTTTAAGATTTCATGGCTTATTTATTAGTTATTTGACTATATTGTTTAGTTCCAAAAATTGTAGGTGAATTATATGAGAGAGAGAATGAAATATACATTTTTTCTGTTTAACACATGTTGTGCAAGTAACTGTTTTTCTTTTAGAGATCCGCTGTTTTGTATCTCTGGAAACACTGATGTTCTGCAAGCTAAAGTCTTAGTATCACAAGTTCAAGTCAGAAACATTATAATCACTTTTGTAGTATATGCAGTATTGCTTAAGACTTCAATTTGGTTTTGTTTATCATTAAAATTCCCACTGTCACACACCTTTGGGAGAAAACCAAAGATTAGCAGAGTCTTCTTTTTCTATTAGCAAATGTTAAAAAGTGATTTTTCTTACTCTTTCCAGCTGCTGTCATGTCATATCCTTACACAGGCCTTGACCAAAGTTTGGACACATCAGTATCATGTTACTGAAAATCCAGAAGTAAGCAGCTGAATCCTTTGTTCCCTTGGGACCTGACTCTGTGCCATTGAAGTCACTGAAAATTTTGTTGCTAAACTTCAAATTGGAACTTTCCCTATGTAGAAACAAGAATGATGCAATATTCACTGCAACTCAAATTTTGGTACAGTGCATTAATTAAAAGTAGCACAGTTGCACAGCTACTTGTTCCTGTATGCTGCTACCATGGTTTTCTTCATGCTGTATTAAAATCAGAGTCCTTAGATGGATAAACAGTGACAGAGGAAGCCACAGCTGCAAGTTCTACTTAGCAGGTACTAAGTATTGGAGTCCCCTTCATCTTTCCTGTATGCAGCTTTCACTCAAGTCTGTTGGATTAAGGGCATTGTTACCTAAAGTTTTCTAAAAGAAAGAAATTGATCAGATTACATATTTTGAAGTTTCTCTTTAAAGGCAGAGACATATTTCTCTGAGTTTTTGGGATTTCATATTACATAATTATACACTACTGGGCTTAGTGGCACTGAAGGGTAAGAGTTATTCAGAATTTTCTTCTTTCATCTTTAGATTTTGGTACATAAAGCCATGGTTCAGACATGGAGTTCATGAGGGAGAGAAAAAAATAATTAAATCATTGCTGTGTCTTGCGATATTATGCGAACTATGTTACCCATAGATTATGTTTTCCTTAAATTCTGCCTTCTGGAATCCTATAAATGCTGATTTTATTTTGTTTTATTTTAATTATTTGCATTTATTATGAAATGTTTCTAACTGCTGAAAATGAGCCATAGAAGTTTCAAAATTTGAAAGACAGATAATGAGATTTTAGCAAATAATATTTAAAAATACTTTCCGTTTTAAAATAGTAATTACTTGTGGCTTGACTAATGAACTCTTGGGATATCTATTGCTGGAAATGGGAATGGGAAAGTGGGAAAAATGCTATTTTTGGTCACTCCTTTTTCCATAAGTCCTCTGGTTTCAGTATGAGAAAGTATAATGAGGCAGAGTTTTCCTGGGTTTCCTGGTACTCTGCTTGTGTTTAGCCTATTATGTTTGGGATTAAAACAAACTGATCCAAAGAACAGGCATTTCAAGGGCCCACTACCCTCAGTAATTCTTAGTACACACAACCCTAAGTCATACTGTGTCATGTAAACTCTCACTCCTAGCGGGTCTGTTCAATGCAAACAAGAGATGTACTGTGTCCTTCAGGATTCTGTGTTTCTAAAAAGGAAATGAGTGTAAAAGTTCAGAGTTCAAAACTAAGATAGAAACCACAAGGTAAAGGAAAATAAGATATCTTGCATATTGGAGCAGTGCTTCCATATTAATAAGTCCAATGGAAAACTTGGCTCAATCCTTTGTAATTTTTGCCCCACCTATGGAAAACAGCAGAAAAATGTGGAAACATTGAGTAAGAATGAACTGCTGAGTGTCCTTGTGTTTATAGTTTGGCAAAGGAAAGTGATACAAAATTAATCCTCTCCTCCCTCCCATTTCTATATTTTTAAGGCTTCATCCTTTATTTCTGCCTGTCTCTTCTGCTCTTGTGTTTATTTATCATTACAGAAAAATGTCTCCTCCTTGATTTAGTCACTTTTTGTCAGTTGGTTAAGGTTTTTGCTGTTTGTTTGTTTTTAATGTGTAGAGATACCTAACAAAACATTTCATTCCCACAGAGAAGTTTTGTATTTATTGATGAGAGCCAAATATATTTATCTAAAAATGACTACTTTACTGCTCCTATTGGTCAAAATTGCTCTTCTGGTATTCAAAACACACACTGCAGTGCTCATATATTTTAATGTTACATTTATTTATTTTGTATATGTCTGCCTAGTTTCCTCCGATGATTCATTTTCTATTTCCATTCCAGTAACATAACAGTTCTTTTCCCATTTTCTACTTCCTTTACTGATTCTTTGGTACTAATTCCTTCTTGTTACTTTTTTTCTCTTCAGTGCTGTGCTTTAGCTATCACTGGATGACTTTACCTTAGGATGTACTGTTGCAGTTTCAATGCACTATATTTTAACCTGCTGATTTTAGTGTAGCAGAGAGACAGTCCAGTAGCAATAATGCTTGATTAAATAGAGTTTGAATGAATGAAGAAAATCATGGAACATTTAAAACACCGTGGAATTTATGATGATCCTGCTACTTAGATTTTTCCATAAACCTTGAACGCATGTACTTTATCAGCGCATAAATTACAATTATAGAGATATTTGCCAAGAAAGAAATATATTATATGAGAACAATTAAATCACACTTTTTAGATTGAAGAATAGCCTATTAACTTACTGTGTGTGATCATGTCTCTTGTTGGTGTCTATCTGCTCTGAGGTCACAAGCCTGTTTTTTTAATGTAATGGCACTGCTTCTTTGCTTCAAGTAGCAGCTTTTGTGATTTCAGTTCTGACAGCCCTTTACCTTCTCTCCACTTATGACTCATAGCTGACTCATTACCTTTAATCATTCTGAAAGCACAGATTTTATTTTTAAACTTCTGTTAAACACAGTGCAAGAAAATGTTTTGAGGGAGGGTAATGTGTTGTACACTGCATCACTGTAGGTACCAATATGCTTCTTTCTGGAAAACTCAAAGTACTCCCAGTTACCTATGCATTACCACATACTGATTCCATTGTGATGTCTAACAGAGGGAAGCCTGGTGATCAGAGATCAGTGGGAGAAATAAAAGGGTTGCTTCTGAGATTGTAACAGCAATATTTGCCATTGAAGGTCAAATCGTCTTTTATTTTCTTATATAAAATACAATTTCCATTAAATATTACTGTTATAGAGGAGTAATATATTCTTCCTGGCTTCCAGTCTTCCTGGCTAACAATGAGATAGATAGCTTTTTTTTTTTTTTTTTNAAAAAATGGGTAGCTTCTATAAATGGTTCTGCTGAGTGTTTGCACCTTTAATTGGAGGGTTTATTTGGCTCTGTTTTTTTTTTTTTTTTCCCTCCATTAGTAGTATCTCCATTGTTATGAGAAAAATATTAGAGTGTGTTCATGCCTATGATATTCTAACATGCACATTGCCCTACCACTTAGGAAGAAGAGATCATTTGCGACCCTGCTGGAACAGATTTTGCCTCACATCCTCTTTTAGCAAATGAAACTCAAACTTCAGATGGCCAACCCAAAGCTGAAGGACCATGTTTTCCACTGAACACTTTTTCTTTTTTAATGGTTTTAGCAGTGAAGAGATTTCATACAGTCCTTATCCTCAGGTTTAAAGCCACAGGAGGAAAATATGAAAATATGCTTTAAGGAAGTGTTAATGAAATGGGTCTTCTAATCTATAGTAGGGTTTTTTCTAGTTGTCACAAAGATTAAATAATATTTTGTCGATTAGGCATTTTTTGAAGTATTTGCAATGCACATTTTCATGGTCCTGTCAGATTTTGTTGCATTTATGTGCATGATAATGAAATTAGGTAAGACGTAGCTCTAGCCAATGAAACTGTTACAAAAAAATGTCCACTAAAATGCATTATAGAGTACACTACCTACCATATTTCTCTTATATAAGAGGATGGGTGTACAGGTTTGTATTCAATGCTTGTGAGTCATCAGCAGAAATCAATTGTAGTTGATAGATGAAGTGAATTTAAATAGATATATATATTTATTTTTTCTTTTTTCCAGAAAGAAGAAAGGTTAAAATAGTATTTTTTTCTAGATATTATTTCACAAATAAAGTAGTTGTAGGCAGTGTAACACAAATTAACAGCTAGGGAGCTAATTTTTTCCAGTATATTGAAGAAATTCAGAAGTAACTTACTGTCAGATTATAGGAGGAAATAACATTAAAAATAACTAATATTACTGGTAATAAGTGTTAGTAAAATTGATAACTATTATTAAAATCAGTAAAAGTAACTCAGCATTTCAAATGCAGTCACACATTCTGAGCTCCATCAAAATTGCCAGAAATGTGCAATGGGATGTTTTTGTTTCTTCTGGAAGATTTTCTGGAACTTATGGAAAATGTAGTTAGGTAGTCTAAATATATTCTGTGGAAAATACTCAACTGTAAGTCCTGCTTTCCAGTTAAGGAGGTTTCAGAGCAAAAGAATTAGTAGTGCCTGAATCCTTGGGCATGTCTGGTTAGAAGACATGTATCTGGTGTCTAAAATGCGGAGATCTATTCCCAAATTCACATAAAATAGAATATGTAGATTCATTTTTGTGCTTTCCAGAAGGCATAGCCATATTTTTCAACTACTCTCTAGTATTTCTGGAGTTGGATATTTCTTAAGTTATTACTGACTACATATGCAGTAGACACAAAGGTTAAGAAGGGGCAAAATAATAATACACATATGTTCTTCTTGCTTTCTATTTCTCTGTGAAATAGTTTCTGATTAGGAAAAAGCGAGCTAGAAATATATAGAAATATACTTCTTTCTGGAAATGAAAATTTCTTTCTGCTTGTCTGGAGAAAATATGGTTTTTTTTTGTTGTTGTTGTTTTTGTTTGTTTAGTTTTTTAAACTGTGTTTTAGATATCTTAACATTTTCCTCATCAGCTTTTCATAGCTGTGGATGAAACTAAAGGCTATATACAATCACGTACTACAAGTGTTGGAGAAAATCTTAATTCCATTAATGATTTTGCTGTGCCGTGCCAGGCAACATTGGAGGCCTCTGACTTTGGATTTATTTTCACTATATTCTTTGAATGGTCTCCATGCCTTTCTTACACCTTTTGCAGGAAAACTACATCAGTGGGGAAAGCCAGCTAAAATGTGGACCTTAATGTCACCTTTGTGGTATGGATTACTTGTGCAAGAATTATTTAAGAGTCAAGAATTTTTATGCTGTGCCTTTTCTGCCTGCTTTCTGGCTGCCCTTTTTGCAAAATTTCTGGATGCAGTCACTCAAGTAAACTCCTTAGGCACAGTGTGTGAGGACCTGAGGTCTACTTTTCTCTAATGATCTGATTCCACAATATAGAGCTTCCCAGATAAGGTTCCTGCTATTAGTAGCACATGAGAGAAGATTAGTGAGAGACCCTTTGAGCAAGAACCAGCAGGTGAAAAGTAAATGAAAAAGCACCTTGCTGTGTTCCTTAAGAGATAACTCTACACTCTGTGTGCTCAGGTGCTGTCATTTTTGTAGGGCAGAAACCCTGCTGCCGACAGTGTGTGCTCATTCTTAGCAGTCTTCAGCAGGAGCTGATGCTTTTTATCTTTGAGAGGTTCCCATCAAACCACAATAATATGGATACTAAAAAAATAATAATAATTGGATAAGAAAGAAGCAAAAGCTTGTTCATATTTCATCTGTGTTTTACTAGGACTAGTGCAATTCTTCGCTGACATAAGTTGGGTAGCTCTACTGACCTTTGTGTTTGGTTGTTTGTTCTTTTTGGCTCATTCAAATGTCTCACATCCTAAACTCATCAAACTATGGTTCAGCCAAACTGTCTGTAAGAAATGATTTAAAAGGCAAGTGCAGTGGCATATTGTAAGTTCTGTGGCATAGAGAAAAATTTTATTTTAAAGGTACTTGCATTAATATACAGAAGTTCCCTGAACTGAGAGAATGTCTGAGTTTCTGAATTAATGCATAAGTCCGGGGTTCTAGGCAGAGACAGAACTTTATAAAGAAGTAAAAAAGGCTCTATGCTGGAGAAGTCATTTGCAAAAAAAAAAAAATCAGCTGTGTTTGTCTCTTTAGTCCTTCAGAAAAAAGCTGGTAAGTATATAGCAACTTTTTGGACATACTCGTTACTCAGAATACATCCCAACTGGAACAAGGTTCACAAGCAGAGCATACACAGCCTTCAGGAATGAACATGGAACTTCTTTACATTGGATGCTGACATCTTGTGGTTCAGTTTTTGGGAAGATAGATCCTGCTACAGTTTTTGCAAAACTTGCCACAGTACAGATAAAATCAAAATGACATTCAACCAATGGCTTTGCAGATATTTGTACCAAAAAAAAAGGCACACGTTTTTTGTTTGTTTTGTTTTGTTTTGTAAAGCCAGAAAGATTCCCACCCTAGCTGTGTTCCCCAAAATTGGGGGTTACAAAATGTTTTATAAAGTAGCTTGGTTTTCAAGACAGTAGAGTTGATATAGTCATCTCAGTATCATGTAGTAGAGTTGAAAGAGTAGCTACATCAGGTTTCACTACATTGAACAGTATAAAAACAGATTCAGAACAGTGTATCAGTTTTCATATAAACAATAAGCTTTTTGAGTTTTAGAGGTTAGACAGGGAGGGTAAGGAATCGGTGTCCTCAATGCAAAAGTTGAAAGTTTCATCCAGCACAGGCAAACAACTCTGAAATCGTTTTACTCATAAGGTTCAGTTATCCATTTCAAGGAGCCTGGTCATGTTTTGACATGTCATTCCAAAAGCATTAGTAAGGCTTCAAAGCTGACTTACTCCAGACATGATCCAAAACAAGAACAATGATTCTAAAATACGTTACAGTAGTGTGCAAAGTGGGACAAAGAAGAGGTAGGTCATTCATTATAGTTGAATCAGTAAAGAGCAAAAAGCAAACAGAAAGGTGCTTACTAGCCCAGGCACTCAATAGGTTCAGACTTTCATATTCTGTGAAACTATTAGATGTTATTGATCTAATAGTGAGAGTTTAAGGAATGAGGAAATGTAAAACTGTTTGGTTGTCAGCTCCTCATTTCAGTGCCTGTTTTAAAGAATTTTGCTCCCATGCTGGGATTTGATAAAGTCTAGTAAGGCTTTCCTACTGCCTTTCTTTTTGACTGCATTACACACCCAGCTCTCTTTTATATTTTGATAGTGACATCTATTGGAACTTGGAAGAATAATCGTTTGGGAAAAAAATCCAAACCTATATTAGTAAAAGTTATTTTTTCTGACAACTGAAATTTCCAGTTAAAACAAAAGCAGATAGATAGCAAACATCAAATCATAAGCAAGAATGAAAATACCAATGCAAAAATAAAAAAGGCAAGAGTTCATGTCCGTTTCAAGGTAAAATCATATCTTTTTCTCCCTTCTGATGATGGGTGAGCTTAGAAACTCATCCATCCCTCATTAACTAAAGCTGCAACTTTGATGTGAAAGGAATATAGGATTTTATTGAATCTGTTCTAGATTCAGAAATGACTTTGACAGCTATTAGAAATGTCAGCTCTAATAGAGTGAGCACAACAGCAGTTAGCCAGTCAGACAAGTTTTGACAAGCAACTGAAGTCTGTGCTGTCAGGAGCACACAAGCACCCACATTAGTTATTATGGAAGCAGTTCCATTTCATTCTGAGCAAGCCATGTTCTCAGCTCTGGGTTATATTGTGAATGTGAGGCAAGCATCCTGGTCATAGGTTACAGTTCTGGTTCAGAGGAGTGAAATAGACTGTAATATAAAAGATGCATACACAGTGAATAAATGTGGCCAGTGTATTTACATTTTTGAAATGTATGTGGACTATGAGAACAATAGAATTTGATTCCTGGTATCAGTAGCAGACAGCACTGAGTAGCAATACTTCACAAGACCTCCAATTAGGAGATTCACAATATGGGAAGTCAGTGTGTACTGGCACTTGCAACTTCCAGAAGAGCCCATTTCACTACTACACTATCATATTCCCTTCATATACACCAGATAAACAGATATCATTTTTCTTACACTGTATCTTCAAGAATGTTTTATCCAGGATGTTAAGGAGACCCTAATATTTTGTATATTTGCTGGAGGTTATGCCTTTGCAGCCTTTCTCTTCTATTCTTTTTTTCTACATGGATAAAATAAAAAATAAAAAAAATCCGAGATACTTCTAAGGATTAAAGAAATAGCAGATTTCTCCCATGTCTCAGATCACATATTTTGTTGTTTCAGTTGTTGTTTTTATAAGAGTTTTCTTTTACGAGTAAGGTTTGGGTTTCTTCTGTTTTGTTTTTAATTATTTATTTATTTTCTATTTTATTTTCTTTCAGAAATATTTTATTCACTTATCTCAGTTAATTCTGATTATTGTTTTTTCCCTAAAAATTAAATATTTTAGTTATGTTTTAGCTCTTCCTGGTGTTATTTCATGTACCTTATATGTTTTTGCCCTTATTTATCTTCACCAGTCTCATTGTGGTTTACACTTTATCGATTCCATTGTGACAATAAAAAGACAGGCAAGGAGCTAGTCAGGCAGAAATCCTACTGTGAAAGAAAAATATGAAATATGATCTTACAATTGCAAACATAATTGAATCAAAGGATCTGACTGTGCAAATACTTTATAATGCCTCAGATAACATGAATGTTTTTTGAACTGAATATTTTTAACATTTTTATGTATGAACACTTTCATACACCGAATAAAACGATTGATAATATCTTCAGTTTCTGTTCTCAAAGCAATGAATGATGTGTCCATTCCTTCTGCTGCTGGGAGAGATATGTTACGTTTTTACAGCCAGCATTATGGTCTCCACTCTTACTCATCTCCACTCTCATTCAGTATTTACAGATCCTTAGGGAGAAATAAATGTTAATGAAGTAGTAAAAACACTTTTTATGGTGAAAATATATCCAAATTTATTTCACTTTTCATTTATTTAATAAGAATGATATCATACAATTTGGTTCCTTAAGACTATCTGTAAAAGGATAATGTAGCAAAGTATCGAGTAGTTTAGCCAGTATAATTTGAATGTTCTGCATGAATAATATTAGAGAAGAGTAATCTTGTGACTTGTTCTTGTGTGTGTTTGATTGCATTGGCAGCTTCAGTGACATCAGTTCACTGAGCGATGATGTAGAATCACTTTTTGCCATCTAACAGTGCTTTCAAGATCGCTGATTGCTGAAGTGAGTGTAAGGAGAAAATACTAGAATGTACAAATGAAAACTTCTTCCTCTAGCCTTGAGCATTAAAGGAGAGATTTATTTAACTGAAAAGAGTAAAACTCTAAAATCTGTGCTAGGATTGTGGCAAATAAACTGTAAGAAACAGCATGTAGAGACAGCACAAAGATCTTTTATATACCTGGTTCTTGTATGGTCAGGTACTTCATTCTGGCTGGCCATCCTCAAGCAGACTTTGAAAAGATTTTTTAGACTTTTCTGTACTATTCTTATCATTCAATTGTGCACAAGAGGCTTAGAAATATTTCTGCTAATACTTGCATGATGCTCTGTTAATAGTTTTCTTGGGAGATCATAGAATCATAGGATGGTTTGGGCTGGAAGGACCCTGAAGACCATTTAGTTCCACCACTGCTACCATTAGAACAGGGTGCCCAGGGCTCCATCCAACCTGGCCTTGAACTCTTCCAGGGATGAGGTATCCATGACTTCTCTGGGCAACTTTTTCCAGTGTCTCATACTAAAAATTTTCTTCCTAATATCTAATCTGTCTACACTTATTTTAGTTTTAAACCACTGCCCATTGTCCTTTTATCAGACAGTATGATAACTAATCTCTCCCCGTCTTTCATGTAGGCCCTTTTTGGAACTAGAAGGCTGCAATGAGGTCTCCCCAGAGCCTTCTCTTCTCTGAGTTAAACAAGCCCTGCTCTCTCAGCCTTTCTTCCTAGGCAACCTGCTCCAGACCTCTGATAATCCTCACGGTCCTCCTCTGGACCCACTTTAATATTATGGTCTGAGAACATCCTGCCAAAGTCTGTCCCATCTTGTTAGATCTACATTATTCTCAGGTGTGATGAACTGCCCATACAAAACCACATGGATACCTGCTTTCCCAGTACATTCCCAATTTCCTCAATATTTTAGGCTGCAGGGATAGCATGCTGATGCAATGTATTGCGAAGGCACTGCATTTAAAGTAGAGATCCCTCCCAAAGACGCCTACACGTCATACAATAAGAGGTGTCCCAGCTTCTACTGTTTCAGTGTTTGGCAGCATATTATACTTTGCATAACTGAAACTGCCATTGTGAAAATACGGAATTGTCTTTATTTGTAATGATTTGTAAAGTACATTGAAAAGTAAAGGAAGATTTATCTTAGTAATCTCAGCTATGCTCAGAAACAGTTTCTGCCTCAGAAAGAGGGCAAAAAATGGTCAAAATGTCTTTTAAGAAAAATGAAAGAATTACCTATAGTCTGCATTCTAAGGAGAAACAAAAAATTACAGAAAAGATCTAAGCCTAACTAGATGAATAAACTTATACCAGGAATAAATCTCAGAATCACAGAATTATAGGGCTGGAATGGACCTCTGGAGATCATCTAGTCCAACTCCCTGCTTCAGCACATTCCCTGGAGCAGGATGCCCAGGAAAGCATCCGGGCATGTACTGAATTTCTCCAGAGATGGAAGGAGACTTCTCAACCAGTCTGGGCAGCAGAATGGACAGAAGAGTTTTATCAAGGAAATCAGACAGAAGCAAGACTCAATTGAGACCTGCAAAGCGTTGAGCTCCGAAGTTGCAAAAGAAATAGAAAAATAAATTCAAAAAGTATGTGTAAAAATCCAAATGATAGCTTCATTAAGAAGATATGGAATGAAAGTAAAATGAGGACAGATCATGAGTTTGAGTACATGAAAAAGGAAATAACTACTGGAAGAAAAACTAAGTTTAATGAGTTCAATTTTGAGCATCCATTATTCACTGTTCCAAAATAATGAAGAAATAAGGATGCTTTCAACACTGGAAAACAGCAGATACTATGCTTCTATTAAATAAAAGTATGAAATATCTGAAGTAATTTAATGCTCATTAGCCTGACCTCAATAGAATTCAAGAGGGTTTAAAAAAATAAAAAGAAGCTGAAAATGTGGAGGTAAATATGAGGCAGAATAAAATGTGGCATGAATTAACTGTAGTGAGAATGTCAGAATAATTTGCTGCCACTTCTACATGGAGCAACTGATTTTTTACACATGGAAAACAAAATGCATCTCATCTATCAACACTAAATGAGTGGCAAGATACGCTAGTCTCAAGAAAACGATGAATTGGAGTATGATAGTGTTCTGTGATAGGATGTGATGTTTATGTTTTGTAAATTCACAATAGAAAGGGCAACAGTAGGGAATGATCAGTATCTTTTTTAATACTGTAACATCAAGGTAATATCAAACAAAGTTGTAGACTGTTAGTTCAAAAGAAAGTGGAGTAAAATTTCTCCTGACTTATTTAACATGTGAAGTTTACTGGTTTCAAATTTTAAAAGTATAAAAAGGTTTCATGAATTAAAAACTAATTTGACTTAATGAATTCATGGGTAAGTTCATGGAATAAAAAAATCTCTCATGGTGTATTCAAAACACACTCAAAAAGATCGTGTACTATGCATTTAGGTGAGAAATTTTTGTCTCACTCATTTTACATGTTCTAATTTTCTTAGAAGCTGACAAAAAGAAAACCAGGAGCTAGTAGGACTCTACATGATTCAGTCTCAAGGCTAGTATTAATTAACTTTTCATTAGTTACCTTGGCAGAGAATATTTGAGTGCAGAAATGAAAATTAGCTAATAAAGCGGAAAACCATGTTTGGATATAAGGTAATCTTAAGGAACGGAATAGCTGAAAATGAAATTTAATAGTACAAATTCTGATATCATTTGCTGAAATATTAATGATAAAAATCTGCTGTTAACTCAAAACACAAACGTTCAGTAGTGATTAAGAAGGATGACCTGGGCTTGCTAGTCAGCTCAAGGAGTTTCTAAAGAGCTGTGAATGAGAAAGAAGGTTTTAGTCAGGAATGTATTAAGTCAGAATTTCCTTGTTAAGATAAAAAAGCACTAGTTCTATTTTTTTACAAGACGTTGATGACATCCTATCTGTATTGCCATAATAGCATGTACAACTCTACTCACCTATACTCAGGAGAAGCCAACAAGACTATACTGAGATTGTAGATTACTTTTTCTTTTGAAGGAATAAAGCCAAAACTCAAAAATAATATGACTCTATTTCCTTGCATATCTGTAGATGCAGCTGCAACTGAGAGGGTCCGGTTATTCTTGTTCAGACTGGGGATGCATCAAATGCTGTTTTCAGACCAGAGAACCTAGCTCACTGCCCCATATAGGCAGGATAAAGGAAGACAAGAAAGCCATGTCTCATGCTGGCATTTGGTCAGAACATGACTGAGAGGATCAAAAATGCAATGGATAAATCAGTCAAAAATTAATGTGAAATAAGAATTTGAAGGTAGATGTTTTGGAGTTGCTTGCTAATATGATTGGTTGTCTTTATATCAGAGTGAATGATAATAAGATATATTACTTATCATTCCTGCCCAGGACAGTGTATTTTTAGCAATATGTACATTTTACTATGTACGGTGAGAGAAGAAAATGAAATATGTAATTACTTACTCATAATTTCTTGGAAAAAAAAAAAAAAAAGACAGAAGAATTTAGCTGGATAAAATTTCGGTCAGATTGGGTGTCGCTCTGCACAGAAAAAATTAAGATGTTATTCCATATTTGAAGCAAACCAAACAGAAATAACAGAAATTTCAAGCCCAGTTACGTGTATGTTGGCCAGGAGCACTGACTGAGACAATATCAAATGAGAAAGGTAGTAGGAAATTAAGATTTCAGATTTTGGGTCCTCTTATTTCTACAATAGTTGCTACTAACAGTAGTCATTTACATGCATATATTGTGTGGGAGAGATTGCATGGTTTTACATGGAAAATATTTCTAAATGAGACTCTTAAAAGTAAGCACTGGTCTATATTCATATGGAGTATATCCTTTCTTTTTATTAGCAACTGAGATGAAGGAAATTTTTTTTTTATTTTTTTATTTTTATTTTTTGCAGATAGGATTTCATTTTTTCAGCAGCAGGATACTGAAGGATGATGCACCCATCTGTATTGATTGAAAGTGACTCTGTCATCCTCTCCTAGCATGCCCTAAATTCATAGCAGTTTTATTCTCTGATAAATTTGAATTTAACTGAGGCTTTATCTTGAGTACTCAAAACTCGTGATATTCCAGCAGAATGTATTCCAGCTCACATCAAAGACTGTGGGCTTTATTTATGTGCTATAATGCTTTATATATGAGCCCGGGATTGATTTATGTTGATACACTTGCTGTAATGCATTCTGTATGCAAACGTATCAAACCATGTTTTCTAAACTGAAATCAGAGGGCTTAGTTTTCAGTATGATTCAGTGTTCCTCTCTTTTCCTTTTATTTTATTATTTTTCCTGCAGTGTAGGCTACATGAATTATTTATCTTCTTGGAATCTTAAATAGTACCTCATTATTCTGTAACTGTTCTACTTTTGGTTTAATACTTAAGAATAACAGTATTTATAAACAGAGTTTTTGCAATTTGTCTAAGAAAGACACCAGCAAAAGCAAAGAGGTTTTGTTGAAGAGAGAATGTGGATTTATTTTAATTTTTATTAATTGAGGTAAAGCTTTGTTATTATTCCTTCTTTTTTCCCCTCTCCTTGTTTTGCTCTAAGACACATGGGATCTTTGCAATTCATTCAATATTTGTTACTGTCAAGAAACTGAATAACCTATTCTCCTCCTTGTCATTGCATTTCACTTACTACTTTGATCTCCTTCAAGATGTTGCTTGATACAGGATTAATCCATTGGCTTATCACTATTGGAGTATTCCACAGATTTCTTCTTTTGCTAAGCTCCTAGATAAATTAATCATAAGTCCTTAGCAGTCCCTTTCTGTTAACACTGTAGATCTTTTTCCTCGAAATTTCTTTCTTAGAATTGTAACAAAGAATAAGTCTTACTAAGACTCTACACCTGAATACTTGTAACTAATTGGGGCTATTAGCAGGATAGGTCTGGGGCTTCCCATTCACACCTGTCTTTTCACTGATATAATAAAAAAAAGAATTTTACACTGCTAGTAAGTATTATGACATGCTAATGCAGTTGTATAAATAGAGAATATTTTTGGCTTTTGCAATCTGCTATATAAGCAGAATTATTTTGGTATTTCTAATGATGTAAGTTTGAACTGTAGCTAAGAACCATAAACAAGTTATCTTGATGGTTTATTTTTGGATTTGGATTAGTTTGGTTTTGTTGTGTTTTTTTTTTTTTTTCCTTTTCTCTACATCTTACTGATTATTTTTTCCCTCTTCTTCTTATGAAACCTTGAGAGAGAGCTGAAGATCTGGTGTTTTTCCTTTCTTAGAAATAGATGCTTAATTTTGTAGATTATTCAAATACTTGGTAGTATAAGTGTATTCATATGGAGAACTTCCATTCTAAAGAATTATCTGTAGAATTTTGAAGTATCCCGTGATCAAACATGGATTTGTAGAGATAGCAGCACTGGAAAGCTGCAGATGGTGACAATGGTGTACTTATTCTTTCTTCCGAGTCTTGCTAATGACCAGACAGCTGTAGTCCTTGTTCTTTGCTAGCCTACTGCGGAAACTAGTCCTACTGTTTTTTGTTACTGTGTGTTATTTAGTCTCTACTCATCTTTTATCCCTTTAGGGGAGGGACCTTTCTTATTGTTATTTAAGACTATGAATGTGAATGGCAATATAAATATACTTGTAACTCTCACTCTGCCTATTAATTAACTTACTATAATTTAAATTGTGTCTCAGTATGTGTCCTGGGCATTATTTTTACTGAAATGTGTCATTTTTCATTACTTTAAATGAATATTCATTTAATTTCCTATCTCACCTCTGAGCCCATTTTGTTAATGTCAAGATTATTCTTACATCCCTCTGAGTCTTAAATACTCCCCTTATTTTAGTATCATCTGCAAATTTAATGATCTAACTTATTACTGCTTTATCTAGACCATTGAATAAAATATGAAAATCTACTGGTGTTAATCTACAACCCTATGGGACTTCGCTTCTCAGCAGCTGCCTTTCTGTTTTCCCTCCAATCCATTTTGCTGTCTGTTTTTATTGTTTTTTTTTTTTGTTTTGTTTTGTTTTTTGTTGTTTTTTTTTGTTTGTTTGTTTGTGGTAATGACTGATATTTTGTTTCTTCTGATCCCTGAAGGCAAAAAACTCCATCAGATGTGGAGCCCATTGAAGTTGTTACAGTTCTATAGAAAAAAGCAGGTGCTCTCCAAAAAACTAATGTTTGTGGCCTGGAGAGAGTCAGATTTCAGGATAAAAATGATCTTCAGATGTGAACGTAGGGTTACAAGTGCTTGACACTGGAGAAAAGTTTAAAGCCTATTTTAAACAAAGATTTACTCTAGTCACATAGGAAATTTCTTAATGGTAACAATGATCCATCATTTTGAATTTCCTCTGAACCTTTAAAAAAACCCAGCTATGTCAAGCTTGTTGGTTTACCTGGCCCAATGATGTTTTGAACTTTTTTTTAGAAGTAACTGGATTTCTCTAACATGATTTACTCTTTCCATATCCACATGACTCATAATTATTAAATTTTGCTTATATAATTATATATTTTAAACTGATATATAAACGTAACATCTTTACCTTAAAGAGCATTCTTGGAGGCATGAATCTTCATCGATTTATCCTTGTAGATAGGAAACAACTAAAGGCATTCATTACAGGAATGGGTAACAGTCTGACAGCTCTGAGAAAGGGATTATTCATTCACAGGGGATTTACCCCTATTTTTATTGGATAAATGGGGCGAATGATACCCATGGACTTAGAGCAGAAGGACTAATCTGAGCGTCAGCTTGATCATGCTCTTTGTAAGAAGTAAATGGTGGTGCACACAAAGATGTATAATTTCCTAAGTCAGCATTTGCTCTAGACTGGATGTTGTGAGGGGCTTTTGAGGATGATTTTTTATTTGTTTAGGGTGTTTTTCAATACCATCTTTTGTGCTTGAGTTATGTATCTGCATTTCTATATGGGAACTGCTGAGTCATGCCCTGAACCACTGAATGAGCACCAGAAGGGAAGATCTGGTCAGCCCTGAGAGAGCAGGTGAAGGTGATTCACCTGTGTGACTGGAAGAGGTGGAGCCATTCTTCTTCCCTCTCAGACCTTAATTAAGGACTGGTTGCCACTGAGGAAGGATCTCTTGTTGAAGATCCCTCTTTTTTTTTTTTTTTTTGGAGTTCCTTCCCTGTGAGCCTGGATCTTTGGAGATGAGTAAGCACTCATTTTCTTTCTTTTTGTAACATCTCCTTGTTTGTGCTGCTCTCTCTGCCTTTACAACCCTTATGATAACCCTTATGATTACTGTCTGTTACAATGAGTGAAAATCTAGAAGTTGAAGTTTTTAACCAAGAGCCTGAAGGAAAAGTGATTTGACAACAGAGGAAGAGATTTCCTTTAATTCTGGAAACAATGAAGAAAGTCACCTGACCAGCTGGCATTAGAAAGTCAGTCAGATTCAAAACAGCCAAAAAGAGATAATTCTTCCCTAACTGGTCTGTAGGATTGTTTGTCATAGAATAAAGAATGAGGTAAGGCCTCATTTTGGTTGCAAGCAATCGATGTCTTCACCATGAGCTTGTTAGCAGGAAAAAAAAAATTGCATGCTGCTTAGTAGAGATTTAAGATGAAAAGCTGGAGGCTAAGAGAAGGCTAAGAAGTGCTCTGTCCTTTTATCTCCTTCTTAGATGTTGGCTTTTGTGTTGTGTTTATAGTTGCTTTTGTGTTGGCTCAGATAAAGAAAAACAACAGAATAACTATTTTCTTGACTGTGGTGGAAAGTTGCATCTGATGAATTCATGTTTTCCTCTATTCCCTTTTTTCTCTGCCATGGTTTGCAAGATGCACTATTAAGTCCTAGCAGCTGGTACATCTACAGTGATGGTGTTGAAAATTGCTAATATTAGATGGTGTTTCCTAGCTATAGAGGTATATAACTTCTATGGTGAGGTTGCTAAGTGGAAGAAACGTCTTAAAGGAAGAAAGAGAAACTTGGGCTGCATAAATTTCAAATGGTCACAGCTTCTGTACTTTGGGTCATTCATAAGCACAGCTTGATAGAGTCAACATACTATGCACTACACATAAGAAATAGAAGTAATTTTAAGGGTGGTATTAATCGTAGGATCCAAGTGTTTCCTGGCCTTCTTAGTTAGTCAGCAGGAGCTGTATTTTCTTTGCAGGTACCTATGAAACATTCCCACACAAACACGCCTCCCTACCCTCCTATTACATCCTCCATCTTGTATGGTCATGACAGGGGAATGAAAGCAGGCATTAAATCTTTGTTTTTGCATCTTACACCTCCTAGCCTGAGAACTTACAGTTCTATCTGTATTTGTGTCTGTCTGTGGGTGAACTCTAAAAGGTTTGGAAGTGAATAACTTTACAAGGTTAGAAAACTACTGTTCTATAGCCTTTAGTCATCTACAGGGCCTTTTGCCAGCAGTTATACCTTATTAGCAGCACATACTAGGCATTTATAGAACCACTGTTTCTAGAATTGCTTTCATGGACAAGCTGTTCATACTCTGCAGGAATGCAGCCCTTGGTGAAGGGGACTAAGCAATTATTACTGAGGCAGCAGCGTGACCTCATATCCCACTGCTAACATAGGCATAAAAGCAATGGAAGATTAGTTTTCTGTTTCTTTCCCCAGAGTGTAAAAGTGTCTCTCTTCTGTGCTCAGCTCCAAATCAAAGAGTGAGATGGAAAATTTCATTGCTTTATTTACTGTTATCCTTATTAGGTTGAGAAATCTTTGTTCTATGAAGTCAGATGATACACAGTTAGATTCAGTCCCATATTTTTACAAATGTAACAACATTTTTAAGCCACAACGGGGAAAAGAAAGTATGAAAATCCTTAAAGAAGCATAACAAATGGTAAAAAAAGAAGTTACAGGATGCATTATGAGATGGACCCTCAAAAGAAAACCATGACATTTGGATTAAAGGGCTATGTAATATACTACTTGTGCTTAAAATAAGTTGATAGGCTGGTAGACATCTTGTATGTGATTAAAAACAGCAAGTACAGAACAGCACATCAAAAAACAGTGACTTAAGCCACATCAGTGCAGTTCAAGAATGCTTGACTCATACTGGTAGAAGTAGGATGTGATATTTGAGAATTAAAACAATGAGTCAGACCAATAAGCCATCTACTGTTAGTCCATATTTAACATACTATTAGTCCGTATTTGATACTGTAGAAGCTAATAGTGTAAATTTGTAATTTCAGAAACAATAATGCTGGACTTATGGTTTAACTTATATTAAAACAGTGAATGTACAATTGATTGTGCACCAGAAAAGGGTTAAATGTGCAGAAAATTCTAGCCAGTTCTTTATTATAATAAAGTTACTAAAGTTGAAACTGTTTATTCTTTGCTGTGAAGATCTGTAGACGGTTGTTTGTAGGTCTTGGAGACACAGGGCTTATCAGGCATAGTGTTTCAGAAGCATCCTTGCTTGTGGGTTTTCAACTATTAATTATTGATCCAGTAAATACTGGAAGATGTTTCCAAACCGCTTCAAGTAACAATGGAACAAAATATTCAATCAGAAAAAGGATTTAATTTGGCTTTCTGATCTGCTTAGCCTTTGGTAGTCCAAGGCAGATACAAAATGACACTCTCTTTTACTAGTCTCAGTATTCTGTAAATGAAATTGGTTTGGAAGGTGAGAGGAGTAATGCCCTTCCATCTGGAAGTGAGGATCAGTTTGTAACCACCTGTGGATCCTGAACATCCATCCATAAGTGTGTGGGTCCCAATGAGAACGCAGAGTTCTGAGGGAATGGGCTGGCATAGTAACCAAGCCACTCTTGATGATATTTGGAAACTCATGACAGTCAGGAAAAGTTCCCAGTGGCTAGAAAAAAGGGGATGTCGCATCCATTTTTAAGAATGGCAGAAAGAACAACCAGTGAATTATTGAGCTGTTAGTCTAAACTCTGAGTTGGAGAAGATCCTGAAGCAGATCCTCCTGGAAGCCATGCTAAGACACGTGTAAGAGTAGGAGGTAATATGAGATGATCAACATGGCTTCACCAAGGGATGTTCCTGCCTGACCAACCTTGTCAATTTTTATGATGGCATAACTGTGTCAGTAGGCAAGGGAAGAACAATTGATTTCATCTACTTGGTCTTTAGTATGACCTTTGACACCGTCTCCCACAGCATCCTTCTTTCCAAATTGGAAATATATTGTTTTTGTGGGTGGACTGTTCAATGGACAAGGAACTGGTTACAAGATCATACCTGGAGAGTGATGGTCAATGCCTCAATGTCTGAGTGGAGATCAGTGGTGAGTGGTGTCCCTCAAGGAAAAGTGTGGGGACTGGAGGTCTTTAATATCTTCATCAGTGACACTGACAGTGGAATTGAATTCACTCTCAGTGAGTTCGCAGATGACAACAAGCTATGTAGTGTGGTCATCATGCCCAAGGGATGGGATGCCATTCAGAGAGACCTAGATAGGCTCGAACGGTGAGACCAGGTGAATCTCAGGAGACTCAACAAAGGTTGAGGTCTTGCACCTGGGTCATGGCAAATCTTGCTGTCAGTACAAATGGGGGAATGTAATGATGGAGTGCAGCCCTTCTGAAAAGGGTTTGGGGATAGTGACGGATGGCAAGCTGTACATGAAAGAGCAATGTGTTTTCACAACCCAGAAAGTCATTTGTATCTTAAGCTGCGTCAAAAGAAGTATGGTCAGCTGGTGGAAGGCGATCATGCCTCTCTGCTCTATGCTGGTTAGATCTCACCTGCAATACTGTGTCCAAATGTGTAGCCTTCAGTGTAGGAGAGATGTAGACCTGTTGGAACACACCCATAGGAACGTTTCTGTGAGGACAGGCTGAGAAAGCTGGGGCTCTTGAGTCTGGAGAAGAGAAGGCTGTAGGGATGCCTGATAGCAGCCTTTAAATATCTAAAGGTATGCTATAAGACAGAAGGGGACGGACTCTTTAGCAGAGTATGTTATGATAGGACAAGGGGAAATGGTCATAAAATAAAAGAGGGGAAATTTAGATTGAACATAAGAAGCTTTTTACAGTAAGTGTGGTAAGGTACAGGAACAGTTTACCCAGAAGGGTAGTAGATGGTCCATCCCTGAAGTCAAAGTCAGGCTGGACCATCCTCTGAGCAACCTGATCTAGCTGTGGATGGCCCTGTTCGTTGTAGAGGAGTTGGACTAGATATCTTTGACAATCCCTTCCAGCAGAAAAGATGACATGATTCTATAAATGATGTTGGAAAACATTAGAGACCTTTTTCTTTATCTGACCTTTATTTATAATACAGTTTTCTTCATCTGGAGTATTGTGTGCAACTCTGGACTCCCTGGTACAAAAAAAAAAAAAAGGTATCTCCTCGAAAGAGTCCAGTAGAGGGCTGCAAAGATAAGGATGTGGAACACCTCCCTTATGAGGAAAGGCTGAGAGACCTGGGTCTGTTCAGCCTTGAAAACAGGAGACTCAGAGGGGGTCTGATCTACGTCTATAAATACCTTAGGAGTGGGAGGCAAAGGGACGAGTTTGGACTCTTCTCAGCAGTGTATGGTGATAAGAAGAGGGGAAGTGCTCACAAATGTGAGTTAGCATAAACTGAATGTTAGTCATCTTTGGATGATTAGCAGGAAGAAGACGTAGACAGATAACTGGAGGGCTGACGCTATAACATTTTTTTCCACCATCAAAGAATAATGCTACAATTCATTTTCTTTCTCCAATAAAAGTGCAAAATAATTATTTTGCTTACTTAATGCATTTTTTTTATTTCTAATTAGAATTATTTATCATTTGTTTTAAAAAAAATCTTTCAGTATTTTACTTAAATGTAAGAAAAACATGTATGGTTGTACCTGGCTGTACTCAATAGCTGAAGGTGGCAGTCCATCCTGGACTCCCTAACTAGGTCGCAGAAACCTGGGTCTGTGGAAAATGGTTGAGGGACGAATGGAAGGGCTGCAGATGCCATAGAAGTGAAGAAAAGTGGCAATTTCTGTGGCCCACAAGAGTAGGAGGTAGTCTGGAAGAGATGGTGCAAAGGGGACTTTGCACAGAGTGTGGGAAAAGGAGAGAAAAAGAAAAAGAAGACGAGGAGCAATATCAGAACTATGTCACTCACAGACAGAAACTTGTCAAGAAAGAGTATCCTAATATTGAACTAGCTTGGAAGTGACCTTTTGGTGGTATCTTTAATTCCCACTCCTCATTTCCTATTCATTTAAGGGAAATTTAATCCTATAGTGCAGTTGCATCAGTGATGTGCTATTAAGGTAATGCTTAAGGTGAGCTGCTATGGAAGATGAGGTAGGCCAGTTTGGTTTTGTTGGTGTAAACAACATTGTTATAAATGTTCCTTTCCCAAATGGCTGCACTTCTCACTGAAAAATTAAAATTGAACAATTGTGTATAGTCTATAATTACTATAATTGATTATTATTATAATTAACTCCCTACATAGCTGCTATTAAGCACTAATATTTTTGAGCACTAGAATGCTCAAACAATAAATTTGGCTAAAACTTTTAGTTTTTTAACGTGAACAGTACAAGTTCTAAGTCTGTTCAGAATGGCATTTGCTTTCTTCTGTCAAACACAACTGAGAGCACGCAAAGAGAACATCTGGTTCAAACTGGGACAGTGCAGCTGTTCAGAAAATAAAACGTATGACCTGTCTTCTACTTGAGTCAACACACTTCAAAGGGAAGTTTTTCTGGCCTAACATTATTGTACAGAGTTCTCTTGAAACTTTGGTGACAGGTAGAAAGTGAATAATAGTAGAAATTACGAAAAAGTATTTTGTTGTTTGGTTTCAGCTTATGAGGCATGGACTTCGATATGAACTATCCAAATTGATTGTTACAGGTTCTAATATCCCTTATATACATTCACAGATTTTTTTCTTTTAACTTTTCCACTTTTACACGTCAACAAAACATTCTGCAAACAGTGCTTAAATGTGCATGCAGGCGCATATCCAATCAGGGTCATGAGTCATTTCAAGCCATGCGCTTGTCCTCCAATAATGACCATCATGCAGCTTACTTGAATTTGTTTTTCTTTTCTTCTAGAATGTCCTTGGTTCTCAGCTTTCCTTTTTCATGCTGTTTATCTTGCTCCGCAGCTTCTGCTCTGAATATCTTTTCTTGTATTCCTACGTTTGATTGAGTTTTTGTTTTAACTGTGCCATTTTATGCAGGCATTGCACTTGTGTGTCAAATTGAAATATCCCTTACATATCAGATATTGTTGTTATATTATCTTTTGGTACATTTATTTTTCCTGTGAGATCTTCCTGAGATATTTTATTTTCTTTAATTAGAAACTAATTTTCCTCTACTACCAGGAAAATGTTATTTTAGAAAGGGTGGATTTAAACAGTGCAGGTAGGGAAAGAGTTGACCTGACTTCTATATTTGTGCCACTGAAATAATGGTTTTGAGAGCAACTGATAAGAAGCTGGGTAATAGGCTAGCTAACAGGATGTCTGTAGTCCATCAAGAACTAAATAAGATCTATATAAAGCACAAGTATAATTGTAAAATCAAGACATGTAGACTGGAAAAGAACCAAGAAATACATTTAAAGATATGTTGTAATTGGAGCATAGGGTTGTGATAAAAGACATAAGATGAGAGGTAATGGCCTCAAGTTGAACCAAGGGAGATTCAGGTTGGAATTTAGGAAGAATTTTATTTCTGAAAGAGTAATCAAACATTGGAACAGGTTGGCTCCACTACTTTCCTGGGCACCATTTCTGGAAGTATTCAAGAACCTTGTTGATGTGACACGTCTGAATATAGTTTACTAGGTGTAGTGGTGATGGATTGATAGTTGGACTAGATGATCTTAGAAGTCTTTTCCAACCTTAATGATCCTGTGATTTTCGGACTGGAACTTCACTATTTAGCATGTTGGTAAAGCAGTTAAACCAATTAAAAGATCTTAATATTTGCCTAATAGTATCTGGTAAAAAAAAAAAATAAAATCAGTCAACGTGTCATTAAGTGGTTCTTTTCTTATCAAATAAACAAATTATCTAATAATGAATCAAATGAGTTTTATTCATTATATTCAGTCTGTTGAAGGGATAGATCCTTGTAGAATTTAGACCCAGTACATGAGGTTTGATATGCTCTCTGAAGAAGAAATGCACCTGATAAAGCCCAATCAGTAAGGTTAGCTGAATAAATATGGTACCTGGCACAGAAACAGTTTATCCACTCAGTAAATTGTTGGAGTAGTTGTGATGTTGACACATTGGAAGAGGCACACTCAAGTGGTCAGAAAAACTGAGGTGGAGACATAATGCGTGGTCCAGGATGTAGTGATTTCATCACCATCTAGACTTCTGTGCTCCCATATGAAGATGCAGAGAGTGTTGTAGAATCTGTGTTCTACAAACAGATGCAGAGAAAATAGAAATGCCTTTTATGCATTTTGCTAATGATGTCTTTGAAGATGGTCCATGACTTATGCTAAACATTAAAGCTCCTACTAAAGAGGACAGAAGATGTGTTAAGGTTCAGAGAAGTATTAATTCAAGCCTTTTTTTCTGACTTTAAAGCATGAGAAATAGCTATAGCCATTTCATTAGATGCAGCAGATGATTATCATTCTATCCAGGTGAAAGCCTTCTTAGAGCAGCTTCAGTCTACATCTTCTCCCCAAAGAGAAGAGAGTTTTCCTGCATGTTGACTGCCTTGAGAAAGAATCATAAAGAGATTAAACTTCAGAAGTATCCATTGAATTACTATTTTTAGGATTGCATTGTAACTGCTTTAGTAAAGGATATTTTAGAAAGTCAACATCTATTTAGGAAGCATCAGAGTTGTAATCATCATGGGATAAAACTGCGGTTTTTGCTGCTGCTAAAATAAGCCTATTTAAAACAAATGACATTTTTACTTAGGGCTTTTTAAAACACAGCTATTAAGTAAAAACCTAGTGCATTCTTGATCTTTCAAAAGCTCTAAAAATTGACACAGAATGCATATTCTCTCTAACTTTTTTTTGTGTGTGTGTGAGTTCTGTGAAGTACCTTGATTTCCTATTATCTTTAGAATATAGATATGTAATTTGAATCAACAGTCAAGTGTTGTGTGATTGAGTCTCCCAGAATCGTGCATAAATATGGAGAGAACTAAGCATAAAACAAATTCAGGTTATTAATCCTTTAGATATGAAGTCTATACACATCATACTGTTTGATATGAAAATTCCCTAGCTATACAGTTTTAATTGTTGATGCATTTATTTTTTTTAATGCCTTTAGAGGGAGATAGACACATACAGCGTGTTCTGAGATTTAGTCTAAATGATTAATTATCTTGGTAAAAAAACTTTTTGTGAGCTGGTCACAATCGATCATTAGGAAGAAGGTGGTGATCTTCTTTTCAGCTAATCTTACGTTCTGAAGGGTTTGTGAAGGTTAGGTGAGAGACCACTGTCAGAAGTTGAAAATAGCAATCTTTCCTCTTGCTAATGTAAATCATAGAATCACAGATTATTCCAAGTTGGAAGGGAACCTTAAGGATTATTGAGTCCAACTCCTGGCTTTGGACAGGACCACCCAAAAATCAGACTATATGTCTGAGAGTGTTGTCCAGATGCTTCTTGAACTCCAGTACCTTGGGATCATGATCACTTCCCTCTAGAGCCAGTTCTTGTATCCACACTCCCTCTCAGTGAAAAACCTTTTCCTGATATCCAACCTGAGCCTCCCCTGAGGTTTGAGGCAAGTAATTCCATCTGTTTTTTTTCCCTCACCTTAGTCCAACTGAGAAGTTGCTGTCCTCTTGGAGATCCTGAGGGAATGGTTATGTTACAGTCAAAGTAAGATGGATAGAGATAGATGAGTCCCAGAGTGATTTGCAGTGGCAGAAGGCTTTAGAAGCTCTTGCCTTGTGGTTCCATAAATAGGAAGCTGCATTGAATGACTAACTAGTTCCGACAAATCAGGACAAATGACTTCAGCAGTGTGTTTGTTTACCTTTTTCTCTTGAAAATGGGTATCTACCAGAGCGTGGATGAATTGTGTCAAGACAGGCATACAGAATAGCAGTACCAGACCTCTGGGGTCAAAAGAGGAGCAGGCAAGAGGAAAAAGATGCTGACATCAAAGTAATTTCAACTATTTTTGAAAGATATGTTCAGGATTCTGATGTTCCTGCTGGCAAACCTTTTGTTTTTTTTTTTGTTGCTGTTTTTCTTATTGTTGATCTTTCTCTTATTTCTTCTCACACTGAATTGGGTTCTAGCCTAATGCTCCCTAATGCTGGCTGCTAGTTGCCCTAGCTTCAGAAGAGGGTTTTTTTAAGGTACTCAAGGTGTGGACATTGTGTGCATAATTACTTTACAACTGAGTGAAAGCTAGAAAGGACATCTTATCATCAGGGCATTTAATGATAATGCAGAATGCATCTAATAATAAAGCAGAATGATGGACATCTAGAGACCTGCATAGTGATTGACTTTTCTATCAGTTCCTTAAGTTCTTTATGTGCCATCAAGTGGACACATGGGCTAGCAAACTGTCCAGAATTCCGAACTTAATGTGGGAGGAAGAATATGCCTTAGTCACAAAGGACTTTCTTTTAGAGGTCTTCAAAGGCATCTAACTCTCTCACTGACTGCATATGAAATGTAATTGAACTGAACATAGAAGAGGTGTCTTTACTTGGTCCCTAAGGAAGTTTTTTTCTTGTCAGTGTTGAGTTTCAGGATTACTGGGGCTGCTGAAGACTGTGAAAGGGTCACCCATTTGCTTTAGTTCTGTAGAAAACATGGATTTCTTTTTTTTTATTATTTATTTATTCTAGAATTCAAAAGCCAGTGCAAATTGTTGTTTCTGTTTGTGACAAAAACTTCTTACATAAAGAAGCACTGAACAAGAAATCTTATGGCATTGTCTGAAATATATTATCTTAGTGAAATTTATTCTTATCTCTTAACCAGTGGTATGTCAAGTATTTAACATTTAGAGTCTATTGAAAATGTTGCTAAATCAAATATTATTGGCTTAAGATTCTTAAGAAATAGGAGATAAGAGACAATTTACTGTGAGTACAGGGTACAAAAAATTACTTGAATATAGGTGAGATAGAAGGAAGTTTTTTCTAATCTTAATAGATAAAATTTAGTAGTCAGTGTACTCTTGATGGAGGAAGTTGTTATTATTTGCATCTAGGAAGCATTCTAAACTAACTTTCCTATTTATTCCTTGAGCCTTACATTCTGTGGATTACTGTAGTACCTTTTTTCCTTAGTAGTTCATAGATAATTCTCAAAGCAGGAGTAAAGGTTCTTTTCTTTTCAAATGCATCCATTATAGTAGATCCTATTTAGAATCAATTTAAAACTTAAAAATGTACAGGAACGGAACTTGTCTTCTGCCCTTTTCCTCAGGCACAGTGAAAGTGTCTCCTGAAGGAGCAACTAGAAAATACTCCAAGGTAAGCAGTTGTCACAAAAATGTTAAATGTTTGGAATAGTTTTAAAGAGGAGTGAAAATTATGAACTTTGCTTTGGGGACAAATCTAACAGTATCAGAGTCTCTTTATATAACTTAGCAGCACGAATGTGTCATATAAATTAATCATCAGTCATAAAAAAAGGAAAGATATGTTTTAGAAATGTATACTCAGAGATTCTATGATACTATGATACTTTTTTTTTTAATCTAGTGCTTTCTAGGCAAAACAGTTGTGAATCACTCTTTGTTGATTTTAAAGTATAAATATTACATAATCCTGGTGAGTCTTGGTGTTGAAATATTGATGTCATCTTCTTCACCTGCTCCACTCATGGTGCTGTTTGAGTTAGTTATATGGTATAGTTGACGCAACAGGCTTTCATATTTAGGAAAATGAAAGAACCCAAAAGCAATATAAATTTATTTCTCATGGTTCTCTCCTGCCCATATGAGTTAGTTCACCTGTATTTCATCTTAATTGGTCTGTCTTTGTACAATTCTTGGCCTAGTAATATGCTAACAACTATATATTCAAATGCAGGCATTAATTTGAATTCATAACCCTACTGAATGTACTGTTGCCAAATCTACATCAAGCAGCAGCAGTCTCATAGTGAGTAGTGCACAGAAACAGGTTGGCCTGGTGAGAAAACATCCACTAATCTCCCCTAGATTTTGAGACAGAAGAGGGAGAAGGAAAAGAGCAGAGCCTCGTGAAACTGGCTGTACTGCAAGGGCCTGCAGCTGCATCAGTGTCACGTTGTAACTGCTGAATGTCTCTGACTTCGGAGAGCAGCTCTTCTGGGAACTCCGGGGAACAAAGGGTTATTTTCTGGTAATCATTGCCTTTGCTTTAATAAATAAGATATGATCTGTCTTAATGGTTCACTTGGCTTAAAATGTCTCTTTACAGCCACATCATGATCCTCTTTGGAGTTCTACTGGGGCAGAAACAAAAGAAATAGCACTGAAAAGAAGCACTGAAATTCAATTCTCACTGTACTTGCACCAGATTTCATTTATCTTATCTATCCTTTGCTTCATAACTCCGCTGCATATCTCATGGGTGTACATAGTTAACATGCAGCTGAGAAACTTCTACTAAACCTTTTACCAGATCATTACTAACAGGAGTAGGTGGACTTGTTCAGCAAAATTCTGCTGAATAGAGTCAGTAGAGAGGCTAAATGCTCATTCATTAGTATTGAGTCAATAGAATTGAAAAAGACCTCGCATCTAGATCTCTCCCTATGATTTACACTCTCTCAATGATTAACAATGGTTGTCAAATAAATAGGGATACCAAGCAGTGAGTAAATTCAGGAAAAACTTTAGACAAGCCTTCATTGTATTCCTTTATTACTTTTTCAAAGATGTAAACTAGCAAGCAAGCAGGAAGGGAAAAAGAAACACTAAAATAGCAGCAAACTCTCCCTTCCTGAAATTAACTTTCCTATCAGGAAGAGCTGTAGTGTCATTTATGTATTTCTTGAGCTGTTAACGACACAAGTTTAAGAACATTCCCTGAGTAAAAAATTCAGTCTGTTCTGTTGCCCTTCCATTATTCAGGAAACTATTTTTAGGCAATTGTAAATAAAAAGCTGCAAGGATATTTCTACTGAATGTAGAAGAATACTTGCTCTACTAATAGCATACTGATTGCTACTGTAAAAGATTGTTAGCATAGGATGTGATACAGTTCTGAAACAACTTTACTGAACAATTGCTTTTCTGACTGTAGTTATAAACGAGCATACATAAATGAGTTTTCTCATTTGAAGTTAAGGTAGTGGGAGTTTTGTACCTTAGCATATGGGAGCTCTGTATTCTTCTGCAAAGACTTGTGTCATCTTATGATTCCTGAATGGAATGATTTACACACCAGCTTAATCTGTTGAATATGTTTGTGTTTTTTTCCCACACAAATGAAGAAACAACATTTGAAATAACTTTTGTTGGCTTTGTGAGAACTTAGTTAGGTGTTCAATTTTGTACAAATATTAGTTTCTCAAGCAAATTATAGTGAGATTAACGTAAGCAACTTCTGTCCTTCTCCCTCCAGCATCCCATGTAAGGGAGAGGCACACTACTGCCCTAAGCACTATTCCCTTCTGGATGAAGTGCCAGCTTTCTTTACTAATAGAAACCTGTTTGTTGCCTCCCTCTCTTTAGAAACCAGATGTTAAGCCAAAGGACACCAATTGGGTATAACTTTCACACTACTGGATGTATCTGGCGCTGAAGAGTCCCCAGTATTGACTGTATTTCCAGACATTTAAGTTAACTACTCAGGCAGTAATAAAAACAGTTGCATGTCAAGCACTATGTGGAGCCTTGTAACTCAAAGGGGATCTGAGCATCATGTTGTAGTACAAGGGCAGCTCACTTCTTAGTGCCTTAGGAATCATCTATGCTCAAAGAATTGCACTTTAAGGAGCACTGATTTGAACCATGGACTTGATTGTGTATCTTTCCATGTAAAAGTTGTTTGTTTTCTTTTTAATCTTCTAAGAAAAAGAATTCCTCAATAATTTTGTTTAATTTATTGGCAATACCAGTTTAGAGTAGGTACTGGGTTTTTTTCATTTAATGTAATTTTTTGTGAATTGAAAGGAAGTGATTATGAAGAAATACTAGAAATTATTCCATCCCAAAGACTACAGTAACAATAAACAAAATAGGGGAAAAAAAAGTGATAAAGTCATATAAACTTTTTTTTTTTTTTT
>VXAB01002296.1:246453-300952 GCA_013399175.1 Odontophorus gujanensis
TGTCAAGCACTATGTGGAGCCTTGTAACTCAAAGGGGATCTGAGCATCATGTTGTAGTACAAGGGCAGCTCACTTCTTAGTGCCTTAGGAATCATCTATGCTCAAAGAATTGCACTTTAAGGAGCACTGATTTGAACCATGGACTTGATTGTGTATCTTTCCATGTAAAAGTTGTTTGTTTTCTTTTTAATCTTCTAAGAAAAAGAATTCCTCAATAATTTTGTTTAATTTATTGGCAATACCAGTTTAGAGTAGGTACTGGGTTTTTTTCATTTAATGTAATTTTTTGTGAATTGAAAGGAAGTGATTATGAAGAAATACTAGAAATTATTCCATCCCAAAGACTACAGTAACAATAAACAAAATAGGGGAAAAAAAAGTGATAAAGTGGGTGGAGGGGATGAGGGAACTAGATAAAATATTTGGTCATCTTGACTTTCAGTTAAATTTATCTTTAAATAAATAAAAAATCTTTCATTCCTAAGTTTTTGTATACAGATATTTATTCCAAATTAGAAAAAAAAAATAATTTCAGAATTTATTTATTTAGAACATGCAACTATACTGAATTCAAACACCTAATAATAAAGAATAAGATTTGCAGAATAACAACTTCAGAAAAAAAATGCTTTAAACTGTCACTTGTAGTACTCTGCAGTGAATTTATAGTAACAAATTACTAAATATTAAAATTCCTAAATCAGCAATTCAAACTTGATTCTAATGGTGGACTCCATTTCTTATGTTATATGCAGCAAGGAATTGGTGATGAAGGAGAAAGAGTTTCATGAATGTGTGCATACTTCATAGGGTAATGTGTCAGCACATGTGGAAGAGATAAAAGTATTCTGGAGAAAGTTCAAAGGAAATATCTTTGTAACTATGGAAACAGACGTCCTTCTGCCCTTTGTTGGGAATAAGAAAGATTAAGTTAGACTAAATTAACATGTTCCATTTAGTACCAGTTTGGCTGAGACAGATTTGTCCTCTAGAGTTGATGAGGCTTTGGAAGAGATAATATCTCCGTAAAGTTGCAAATGTTTTTTCTTCTGACCTGGGGACAGTCTTGAAGTAAGAGCTTCTTGCAGCATTGTTCACTCACATATGATTGAAGTAAAGCTCAATTTCAGAGAAACTCTTACTGACACTTGTCTGAAGTTCCAGATTTTGTGCCAAATAGTGGAACAGGTTATTTCAATTTTAGTATGGATTGGAGTTTTTAAGAACAGATAAATAAAATTCACAAGTTCAGTATTGTATGAATTTCTACTTTAAGTGTAAATGAATAAGAACCATGAACTTCCATATTTCAGTCCTTAAATTAACCTTTGGGTAGCATTTTCTTATAGTAATCATAACCAAATAATTCTTGTAAAAAGATGACAGTATAATAAAGTGGCTCATGTTAAACTCTCGAACCAGTTAATTACTTGAAACAGACATGGGGAGCAAGACCATAGGCATCCCACACTATACTGAAATATCTTTTAATTTAAAAAAAAAAAAGAAAAAGTGTTTGTGTTTTTTTTTCACTTCTGTCTTGCTTAGAATAAGCTGACCCTTGAAGAGCAGAGGGAGAGTGCTGAGCTCTTCTCTTCAACAGTGACAGGGCCTGAGGGAATGGCATGAGGCTGCAGAGGGGAAGTTGAGGCTGGATATCAGGAAAAGGCCCTTCACTCGTGTGTTCAGGGACTGGAACAGGATCCCTACAGCTGTGGTCACAGGTACCAAACCAAGGAGTTGCCCCTCCTCTTTGAGAGGAATAGACATGTGGTCTGATTTTTGGGTAGTCCTGTTTAGTAGTCCAGGAGTAAGACTCAAGGATCCTTATGTGTCCTCCCAACTTGGGCCATTCTATGATTCTGTATATGGAGAGGGAAAGAAAACACTGCAGGTGTGGTTGTTTGGTTTAGTTGCTATTGTTTGTTTGTTTTTGTTGTGTTAGTTCAATTCAGGATTTTTTTTTTCCCTTCAGCTTTGATGTCAGTTATTTTCCATTTTCATTTGCTTATCAATTTTGTCATATTCTATAAAGTGATTTGTTTTCTTTTGCGTGCACAGAATGTGAAAGATTTTATATAAAGTGTAGTGCATCTGCTCTGTATGACCATTATGTAAGATGCATATACTGGAATTAATGCAGTTTTGAAGATATTCTTATAGATTCATCTCTATATATTAATATTGTTTTTTAAAAAAACTTGAAGGATCTACTCAGAATTTTGAACATTGCCTTCTCCTGTTAGTGAACCACCAACTATTACTAATGTTTTCTTTATAGGTAAAACTTCAGGTGCAAGTTTTGAAGAGAATTTTGACTTTCTGACATCTCTGCAGCATTCTTACAAGGCTCAAGAATACTGGAAGTTCAAGTAGGGATTTCTGCAGTGTAATGATGGCAGAAAAGTGATCTTAGCCATTCCTTAACTCATATTTGAAGCAAGGTGTTCAGGAAATAGTTTTGTATCTGTGGTTGAAAACCATAATAGCATTTTTTGTTCTGCATTATAAGTTCGTAACTTAAGAACTATAGTGTTGCTCGGATTGAATGGACTTTACTGTAGGAAATAACTAAATCCTACTGTTATTTATCAAGAAAATATTTTAATATAGCTAACAATAAAACCTTGCTGGGGAAGCTTTTCAAAGCACTTTCCTCAGAATTCAGGAAACTACTAATGAGATTTGGTTACTGATGTGGTTTCTGTATGTCAAGAGTAAAACTTAAAGTAGCAGTGAAATGACTAATAATGAATACTTCTTTCCACTTTGGCTTTATGGCCCTAGGCAAGATCAAGATTTTTTCTTATGCTGTGATATGATTTCTGGAATCTATTAATGATAATATCTGTCTATTATGTAGTTTCTGCTTTTCCCTCTTGAAATCAGTATAGAATTAGAAAAAACCTTATGGTTGTTTTTCAGCCACTTTGCCCACTAGTGTTATAAACCAGCCTTATTTCTATAACACAATAAGTTAACTTTGGTAGTGAAATTGAACATATACAGTAAAGTGCCATCATAATAAGTTAGATCCTTCTTGCTTCTTTCTTAACCCTTCTTTTTTTTTGTCTAAGAGATTTTCAAGTAAGCTAGGAAAGACAGCAATTGCTACTCAGGAAGAGCAGTGTTTTGAGATGAATACAATGGTGGTGGGATAACTGTATCAAGAGTAATAATTAACTGTAAACAGTCCCACTGGAAGGATGTATTCATAGAATCTTTTCATTGCTTTACTCTGGATATGGCAAAATTTCATATTTCAACAAGGACTAATATGTTCATTTAAATACCCAACAATTGCAAGAATTGCAACAGCTCTATTGTGGAACTAATCAAACTAACTTAGAAAACGTAATGTGAATATTGGTCCAATCCTTACTTGAGGGATAAAGGTTAGAAAAATTTTTTTAAATTGGAACCACCTAGCAAATGACAGAAGAACACATCATTAAATGAAATATACCTGAGAAAGATTGCAGCAAATGTTATGAAACGTCCATAATCAAGACCGTATAAAGTACCTGTCCTGAAAACTTATTATGTTGAAGTTCTGAATAAACAGCTTGTGGATACCACCCAGAAATAAAACTTATTCTCAAACACATTACTTGCTGATACACTGCTATATTTAATTCTTTCTTCCTCTGCTGGTGTTGCATAGATGTGTCACCAAACCGACGATACTTTAAGAAAGGGAAAAGGATTTCTCTTGTAATAAAATACAAAAGAAACAATTTCGGCGGGGGGGGAACCACAAAAAATCAACTTAAAAAAAAAATGTAAAAAAGTTAAAGGTATGAAAAACAAAAAAAAAAACATTTATTCTTTTGACCACTCTTTAAAGCATTTGTAGGAAGTGAAGAATTATCCTCTGAAGCCCAGATGGGACTGGACTCACATAAGCAGAATTGATCCCTGTAAATTCTATAGCTAAGGCTTGCAACTGTTCAGGAATAAAGTATATATGAGTTCAGAAATACTCAGAGCAAGTAAAAAAAAGGGGAATTTATTTTAAACCACTTTGTGAAAGCCACTCTTAGGTTTCTCTTGAGGGGCAGGAATAGCTTTTTCAGCTTGTTTATTGACAGTAGAACTCCACAGTGACTTTACACTTATGCATTCCCAGTGCTCCTTACACAGCAACTTCACGCTATTCCAAAGCCAGATGGTTGCTTTGGAGTGGATAGTAAAAAGGGAATAAAATTCTTGAGGGATTGTGTGTTGCTGTCTAAGTTTGTCTCTAAATAAGGGCTTATGGGATTTCTGATGCTTTTCCAGGTCTTTACTGTAGGAATAAATTGAATAATTTCAGGCTCACGGATCCTTAACTAAATAAAATTGTGAATCTCAGCATTTGGGTTGTTTCTGTTTCTTAATTACCATTTTATTTCCTAGAAAATTGCAGATAAAATCCAATTGTTTAATTGTTTATTCTGCAGGAAGGAAAAAAAACAAAAACAACTGCAGTAAGATCATATCAGAGTGAGTTAGAAAACGTTACTGATATGAAAAAAATTGTATTCAAATAAGTTATATCTGAGCACTTAGACAGTGGGAAGTTTGTAAGTGCTGTGTAAAACTTCTGCACAATATATAGGCAAGGAAAAGATTTAAAGGGAAAGAAATATTGACTTCTATTCCCATTAGTACTTTTCTGGCTTCAAATTGCATTGGAGAGGTGGAAATGTTCTTAGAATAGCGTAAATAATCCATGAAGGCAATAAAGCTCTGTTTGAATATATCAGTTCCATATGATTTTAGTGGAATCCACTCCCTCAGAGTAGCAAAATAAACAATAGTGTCTTTTTCTTTTTTTTTCTAGTACACCTTCAGTTGTAGCAACATGGAAATCGAAAAATATATTCATTTATTATGATGTCTCAGGAACAGCAACAGAATTAGAGATGGTAGAGTGGAATTTAAGAATAATGGGATTATGGCACTCTAGATAAGAATTTCTTTTCTCAACGTACTAGAAGTAACTTTAATCCTTGAATTTTAGATTTTAAAATTTGTTTGTGTTTAGAAATGCACTCATCAGTAAAAGCTGGTAAGAAATCCATAAGAGAATGTACAAGAATGTTTTGAAGGAAATCATGCTTATAATTTTTCCTCATGGGGCATACACACGCACAAAATCAAACAAAATGAAAACTCACACTGTAATCTTAGCCAGTAATTTTTGATGTGTCCAAATCATCTACTCAAATGGAGAGGTAACTTTTTAACATGTCCGTCTTTAATTAATGACTTCAGGTAATCACCTGGTGTAAACCTTTACGCTTAATTGCTTCTTACTGATACTCTACTTCTAGTATAGTAATAATAGTAATTTCAGCCTCTGGGCTTAAATTTTTCTGTTTTTTTCTTTTTTTTTTTTAATTGTTTATTTTTTTTTAAAGAAGTATTTAAAGACAATTCTCCTGAAAACATGTTGATGACTTTCTCAACTCAGGAAACGTAGCACAGGTTGATTTTTATTGTTTTATTTAAAATTATACTTTGAAGGAATAGCCTTCTGCTTAATTTCAATACATCCTGAATATTATTTATTCTTATTGTATTTGCTTTATTTCTACTTGCTTGTTATGTTAATTCTTACATTAATTTTTGACTAATTAAGACATGACCAGTGTTTAAAAAACAATATGGCATAAGGTGTTAAGAAAATGGCTCAGAAAAAAAATAAAACACGAACTAGATTGGACAGTGAATGGTGGTATGATATTTTTCAGCTTAAAGAGAAGGAACTAGAAGATAGTGTGTTTTCATAAAACGCTACATTTACTTGTGAAGAGCATATGAAATAAGTACCTAACAAAGTAATACTGCTAAGGTAGTAAAGCATATGGTGGAAGACTCTTGGTTGCTAGAAACAAAGGACCTTTCCTTTTCTCTCGTGTGCGTTCATAGTTCTATCAGTGTGAAATGATAGTACAAAAATGAAGAGAAATTCTAGAGCTGCTGAAATGAACAGGCACAAGATAAGTTATCATGTAAAAAATGCAATAATACATTGCTAAGAGCAATGCATCTTGTCAGAGCTGTGTATAGCAGGCACAGTATCATCCAAATAAGCCAAGAAGGAACTCCTGCTTATGAGCTTATAACAGATGTTTGGTTCTTTCTCATGGTTCTATGGCAATAGGATAAGCTGAGGATGGAAATGTAGGAAGAGATAATGTGACATTAGCATAGTGTGACAATTCTGTGTTCCCCTATGTTTGTCTGCTTTACGTCTGTTTAACTGGAAAAATCTGAAGGAGAGAGTGGAGCAAAGAGCACATAATCCTACCCACTGTATTGAGGACAATGCTTTGGTCAGCTCTCTGGACCGTGAGCAGTGTTCACCGCAATGCAGGGTATCCTACAGTTTGGGGAGGTTGTGCACATCTGATTATTCCCCTTGCCCAGAAAATTGTCAGACCACAGACTTAATGAAACTGTCGTTCATAGGGCGTATTTTCGTTAGTCAGTGTAAAATAAAAGTGTGTTAGAGACAAATAAGAAATTTTGGGGATAATTATCTACAGTTTCCTCAGGTGTCTGCTAATGGGTGTGAGCAGAGAAAACTCATACAGGGGAAGGATTAATTAAACTATGATACTGGCATACTGGTAACTGAATTTCTTTTTCTCTTTGTAATAAATGCATTTGGTAGGATCAAAAGATCTATTGGTTTTCACTGATAAACACAAGGCTTATAAATAGTTAAGAGTGGAAAATAACCTCAGTATTTATTCAAGAAATGTTTTAAGAAATCCAGCCTAGATCCATTTAACCCTAAGTTACTATACAGTAATTAGTATTTTAAATAGAAATTTAAAGATAAATTGTAACTCCTTCTGAAATGAAAAGGACCAAGTTTTGATGTTTTCTTCTAGTAGGAAGCTGAATCAGGTGGCTTTCTTGGACAGGAGAAAACATCTGGACTTGTCTGGAATATCTAGATATCAGAAGTTCTATGTATGTAGACAATTCTATATTATAGTCTAAGTTTTTGTAGCAAGTTCAAAGATTGGTGTGCCTCCAAGATTTTGTTATATAAACAGGCACTCTTGGATAATCAGGAGAAATTAGCTAAAGGAATGAAATTAGACTGCATTGAACTCTGTATGGTCATTCTTTCCAAACACTGGCCTTGAGTTACTTCAGTTATTTTAGTCAACCTTTGTATGGAATAAACATTACCACAAGAATTGGATGATCCAGTTCTGTTGACATCTTCAGTTAATTCATTTTAACTTCCTTCAATGTCTTTTTGCAGATGGATTGAAATTGTTACTGAGTGATGGCATAATGTCAGAATCACAACAATAAATCTAGGTGAAGCGATCAAGATTCAAGGTTTACAAGGGAGCAACTGAGCACCCTGAAGCTGAAGTTTTGAACCTGAGCTTGAGGTTTCAGCCTGAAGTGGTTGAAGTTATGACAGTGAAGTTGGTTTTCCTCAGTCTATGCAAAAACAAACAAACAAATTAAACACCCATAATTACTAAGTAATTAAGAACGTATTTCTTCTTGGGTCTTTAGTGTCCTTCAGTAAAGCAACAAAAATGCAATATTCAAAACACATCCTAAGTCACTTCCTGACATGTGAAGTGCTACCAGTATTTCCTCTCCCTGAAATACTGTTTAATCTCCTTCAGTTCTTTTCTAAGTGAACAGAAGTTTTTTCAGTACTTATGATGATGCTAATTGTACAAACTGTCATTTTCAATTAAAATGAAGAGAAAAGAAAAATAAATCAAATGGAATTCTTGTAACCATGTTAGAATTTGTGGTTCTTTAAGAATATGCTATAACAGACTAAAAAAGCTAGAATCCAACCTGTTTATTTTCTTCATCTTTTTTCCAAGTTTTTAAGCTGACCTTAACAGCTGGGTTAAAAAAAGTTTAAACTTTGAAGATTTACAATTTCACCTGTTAAAAACAGACACAGAAAGTGTGTATGCTGTCAGACAGATTTACAGGAAATGTCTTGAAAGTGGAAGGGATTGGACTAGTTCTAGTTTTATGAACATTTTTATCTGCTTTATAAGGGAATTTAAAGTCTGCTAAGCAGGTTCTACCCTGAAAATTTGTACAATTAGAAAATAATTTCTGAAATCTGTTCTATCTCCAGAAAGAAGTGTTCTCAAGGTATCAAATAATATAAGCACTTATTAAATACATATATAAAGACTCATTAATAACCTAATATTTTTGTTTAAAAAAACTTTTAAGTTTAGGAGGACTCAATTATTTTTTAAAAATGAAGGAGAATGAAATCGTAATTTGAAAAATTAATAGCAAAGAGGGCAAAGCTTTTAGGTAAACTGACAAGATTTATGTTTGTAAAGGATTCTTATTTTTTCCTGGGATTCAATATTATTTCCTGAAGTTGCACTCTGGTTATAGATTGTATAATGTTTTTCAAGTATATAACCAGTGCATTCATATATAAAAAGGCTGAGTAAATGATCAGTAGCCTAAAACTAGACACCTGGTTCAATGTGTCTCTTCACCACCACTACTCTTCAGGTGTGAGACTAATGGAACATTTACAAATCCTGCCTCAATTTATTGAATAGATACTGTTATCAAGAGCCATGCTTTGACTTCTTTAGGAGATGTTTCCTCCTTTTTCAGATTGTTGTATGTAAGAGAAGATCCTTTATATTTCTCGGCTGATGTAGCAGTAAAAATAAGAAGGGATCCATGCACCAGTGTTGATTTTCCTGTCCTGCTGAGCAAATACATGTTTAGGGCAGAAATGGCTGTTGCTGTGGCCCAATCATTCTGCTCCAGCATTGCCTGGCACAGCTGTGAGACCATTACATACAGAAGGGTATAGGCAGATGGCAGAGGTGGGAGAGCTGAAAGGCAGACCACTTCTCAGTGGAATGATAGACTGCCTTACTCCGTGGGCAGAATACCACTGAGAAGACCACAACCAAACCAGGCCAAGCCTGCAGGGAAAGAAACTGAACTTGTCTAAGTCTTTATTCTGTATCTGTATTACTATTTCACCTGTCTTTTCCATTCATTTGTTATTATTGTATTCTTAAGATTACACTGTTCAAATATTCATTTATTTTCTTTACCGTGACCTTCAGACCTTCAGTCTATTATATTCTATTCCATATTTGCTGAACAACTCATTTTGTTGAAAAACTCACCTGTTACAGATGTACAAAATAGTTCATGTAATTAATTCAAAATAGATAGTAGTTTCCTATTGTTCCAGTTATAGCCATTGAAAATATATTGATTGGGTCCCTTGGAAATGAGACAGAGGCATTTAAAACTCCCTTCCTGAAATCCTTTACTGTCTTTCTTTATCATAGAATCATAGAATGTCTTGAGTTGAAAGGGACCTAAAGATCATATATTAACAAGTTCTCTATATTTAAGATCTGATGAAGTCAGATATAGAGATATTTCAGCATCTTCTGTGTTGTTTATTTTTTTCACCTGTGTATTGTACTATGACAAAGCACTCTTGTTTCCTAATTATCAGACTGCTATAAATTCTTTATATTTGTGTCCTCTCATATATATATATATCCTCTCAAGTATATATTTGTTTATTTTTGAAAGTATCTGTGGTTATATCCCAAAGGCACTGTGCCATTTATAACATGAAATCAATTTTGCATACATCTGAAGTATAAAAAGAATAAATGAAAAGGATGAGCACAAGAGTGAACATTGTTTCTTTATTTATTAACTGTACCAAAAGCATCTACATTTTTATTTCTTTTCTTAATAGAGATAAAAAGATTGAGAAATGGCAATATCCAACGAGTCACTACCTTGTTATTTCAGTTAAGCTTAAGTAATGGAAACGTGATCATGCCACTTCGAGACAGAACAATCTGAGGAAACTGAAAGGAAGATTTGTACAAACAATGGAAACTTTGGTTCAGTGGGTACATTCCTAATACTTTTGGAGTCAAATGCATGTTATAAAAAAAAGCCATATTTAAGTTGAAATACTTTTTCTTAATGTTAAAAATTAAAAAATAATAGTAATATTATAAACAATCATTTACTTGCTTCTTTTCTGTGTGGTAGTCTGATAGCATGTTATGAATTTGATGAAATTGACCAGATTCAGGTACTTGCCTCCTTTATTTTATACTTCTATAAAAATCTATTAATTCCAGCAGTCTTTGGTTGTATCTACCTAAAATTGCTTTTAGAGTTAGAAGTTAGGTTAGTCATCCACAAACCAAGAGATCAGAGTGGCACTGCATTACATTTTGAAAGAATTTGTAGCTGAGTTGAGTGGTATAATATATGTCTCATATTACTGCAATGGCTGTAGAGATGTATTGCAAAGAATTTCTGACATTATCTCATTTTGCTCCATTTACTCTTTTTTATATTTGCACAATATTTCTGTACTCCAAATAAGTCAAACTATTTTTTGCTAAGTTATGCTGTGATATTTATGACTTACTATCTCATACAGGAATGAAATACATATGAGTAATTTCTAAACAGTCTGCATTTTTGAAGAAAAATATTTTCATTGGAGCAGATGCTTAAAACATTGAAAATATTCCTTCTTTCTACAGTGTAAATAAAAGCTTTACAAACAGGCCATTTCTTTGAAATGATTGTGACCACCAGTATTATTTACTGGTCAACACAGGAAAATAAAATTACCTTTTATTTAAAATGATTAATCAGTGTTTAGAAGAGATTTTCTCCTTCAAATTAAGTGTTCTGTTACAATCTTAAAAATGACTGTAGTGTTCATTAGCAAAATCATGAATAATTGCTTCCATCCCATTACCCTTTCTACCATGTTTATTATATTTATTCAATAGTGGCTTTTTTTTTTTTTTTTGGTCTCAACTGTGAGTGAAGAACTACTAGAATATTAGACCCTGTCAGTAACATTTAGAAAATTTCAATGAAGCAAAGCCTGTGAAGAACTTCCTAAGTGACATTAGTTACGTCATATTATTGTGAAGTAGCTGTGATTAATCTCTGCTGTGAATATTAGCTGTTTATGAGTTGTGATCCATTAAAACAACTCCTCTTCCCCATAAAGAAATAATATTTAATTAACTGAAAAATGAGCCTGCATTTTCTGAAAAACAAAAATAAGCATACATGTCCTAAGATAACTGCAGTCACAAAATTTAAATGTAGGCTCAAACTGTGAAGTACAGAGTTACAACATCATTATTTGGAAGGAAGAGGGGTTTGGGAAGGTTTGAAATATGAAGGCAACAAAGAAACAGAATAAGAAGTTTTGTTATTGTGTACCTTAGTTCTGTTGCACTTATTCATTTCAGTATTAGCTGGGGAGACAGTTTAAAAGAGATCTTCATACACTGAATGTTAACAAACTTGAAATGTGAAGGAATATAACACTTCTGTCTACTAACACTGCATTACCAAATGTTATGTTTCCATTATTATATTATAGATTAGCAAATAGCAGCTCATGCCAAGGATTGAGCTTTCCCTGGAGTACCTGAAGGTGATTTTTTACTACTGTTATTGTTTGTTTTCATTTTCTTTTATTAGTGTTTTCTCAAAAATACCAGAAAAGATAGTAAAAACAATTTTAAAAAACAAAAGAGGAATTTCCTGCCTGAACTGTTTAAGCATCAGTGTAGATGCACATTAATTGTAAGTTAACAGCCCTAGTCCTTAGCCATCTGGGGCCTGATCCAAAGCCGGCTGACGTCAATGGGAACTTTTTCACTGCCTCCATTTTGGCGCTAGTCCTAAATTTCTGTGGCAAAATATAATGCTGTGAACTAAGCTGTCACAAAAAAAAAATGTACTGCAACTCTTCAAATCTGAAAATAGGAGAGAGTATATAAAGAAACCATGTAGGAATTGTATTGCTGCTGTTCCAAGATGCTCAAACATAAATACTAGTACTGCTTTTACATCCAAATCAGTGATTTTCCTCTATACAAAAGCTAACCTATCTCCAGCAGTTATGTTATTCACAGGGAGAACAAATTATTTTTAAAGCCGTGCTGTGATGGTACTTTTTAAACAGTTCTAACAAGATTAAGATAGTTTCAGTGAAATCAAGAGCAGTGAAATAACTTCTATGCTTTTCAATGGTAAACGTCGTACAAGGGAAAAAGCCAAATACTTGTCTTTTCAAGTTGTCATAGAGTCACTTTTAAAAAATTAAGTAAAATTTTTCCCTAGCTGTTCCTGAGTAAAGTGATTCAAATGATCATAAAATTTAAGGATAGCATGGATTGATTGGAACTTAACTAATACCATACAATTTTATGTAGAATTCCTCCTTATTTTCTTTTTTTTTCTTTTTTTTTCTTTTTTTATTTTTTTTTTCCATGTTGATTTATGATGACTTGCCTGGATCTGTGCTCAAATAATGGAGTTCAGCACATTTAGCTTCATACATGCGTTCTAATATAACTTTCTGATTGCGTAAGGAGATTTTAATTAACAGATCTTGTTCCATATTAAAAGTATTAAAAATAAAATTTTAAAAAGGCAAAACGACAAAAAAAGAAGAGGCAAGTGTCTGGATTCTCAGTTTGTGAAACTGAAAAAAAGATCGTAGTATCAATTAATTTACTGATTGCTTTTTTCCAGTGAAGACCATGCAAGCTTACAGTGCTGCACATTATAACCGGATGTATCTCTGTGTGAATCTTGTGAACTATGAGTTACAAAATGTAACACTTTAAATTCAAATTCATTATTTTCCATTTAGCCTTCAGTGTAAGAACCTTTACATTCCAGGGCATGACTCACTTGCTTTCTGTACAAAGATAAGACAAAAGTGCAAGATTCTTCATAAAGATCAATAATGGAAAATGAGGATATGTGATAACACAGTAGCCCTTCCTTATGAAAGATATTTCCTTGTACTGCTTGTAAATATATACATATATATATATTTTTAGGGGTTTTTTTTTTCTAGTTTTATTCAGATTTAGTGTTTGGTTGGTAGTTTTTTGGTTTATTTGTTCTTTTAGCAAGATTTCATTCACCAGCTGTACAAGCTAGATATAGCAGTGTTGCTGCTAAGATAACACCTCAGCAAGCACTTTTTTCCTTTCACATCTTAGTCTGCCTGGCCCATTTTACACTAGAAATAGCTCAGATGCAGCTGTTGAACATAACCAATTGATCTCCAAATCAGACCCTTCTCAGAATTTCAATCTCTTCATTGAGAATTTTCCTGAAATTTCATCAGTGGGTTATAAGTAGCGACATTGTCTGAGTGAGAGTCAATGGATAAAATGGAAAAGAAATTATGGAATAAAATATCCAGTTTAAATATGTATATGGATAATAAACTTCCATCAAATAACAAAAAAAAAAAAAAGTAAATATAGGTTTTCAGATCATGAGCTGGAAGGGCTTCAGCTTCTGTGGCTTCAGAGTAGCTCCACAGAGTAGCCTGCTTGCAGAAATACTGTCTCCCAGTGATTGATTTTCCTTGAGGCACTATGAAATTTGTAGGGCCAAGAAGCAAAATAAATAATAATAATAAATGTTCTACAGAATTTCTTTTAATATATATGTATGTTGATCCTCTTGTAAAAGCACAAACAACCCACCACAAACAACACAGAGAAATTATCACAGTTTACAGAAAAAGCATTTCATAGAAACTAAGGGGTTGCTTTTTATTGTGTTGATTATTTCTTTTTTTAATGGTTGCTTAATATTACCATAAAAACATGGGCTTCAAGGATTCCCTTTTCCCCTGGAAGAAGCTAAATTCAACAGCACACTGAGTTCACATTTTCTAACCCAACAGCTCTGTTTGTTTAATCATGATTTACATGAATATACACAAGAATATGGTTGTATCCTAAAACAATAGGGCTACAGTTAAATTTACAGATTTTATTTTTAAAAGCAAATGCTAACAATTCCAAAAAGAGTTATAGCAAACATAGACTCTGTAGATGTCAGATAATAGTCTCTACCTGCCTAGGTAATTAAATATTTTAATCCACAACTTTTAAACTAAAGCATGCAACATTGAAAATGCAGTACACTGACATTCATTCTAAGGACTCTAACTAACTACAGGAAAATCACAGCTGATTGAGGACTTTTTGTTTTCAGACTAGTTAGCAGCATATGAAATCAACACTTGATTGCTCAGCTTGATGTTCCATTTGTTTTTAATCTCTTGGTGAACAGCTGTATACTTGCAAAATATTGTGCTGAAATTACTTCAGTGATTTATTCAGTGCTCTGAAATGTAAAATTAAAAAGAAATAATGATAACAATTGATTTTATGAGATAACAGTCATTTCAAAATCAAAAGTATTTTGGAAAAAATGATATTGAATGTCAGTTCTTTTCATTCCTGAAGAGATGAATGTAATAATGTTTTCTCTTTTTTATTTTTTTATTTTTTTTGTGAACTCAATTTGTAAACAGTAGTATCAGTCTTTGTGGATCATTTTTGATGGATAAGATTGGCAGACTCTTAATCATTTTCCTTATATTACTCGGGATGAACTGACATAGTAGAAGTCAACTACCTTCTCTTTATAGTGGGAGGTTTTTAATTGTCAGCTTTGCTATTTTTTATTTGCAGGCTGTCTAATAGTTTGTCCAAATATTGGATACAATACATTTTGGAGGGGCTTTTGCATTAGCATCCAAAGCAAGTAATCTAGACCAGCTATAACAGCAGTTTAGAGACGTGACTGGAATATATTGATGTTATTTTGAGTATTCCATAGAAAATTTCTCTATCCACGTATTTTAAACAAATTTCATCCACCTCCTTAACTTTCATTAACAACAAATTCTCAGGCCCTTGCTTCAGAATTGAGTTACTGGTCAAATTCTTAAATGGTTGTATTTCAAGAGAATGTTTTTATCTAATTGAAAAATTAGATTTTACTAATAAATTGACTATTAGGAAAGTTTGAGTTTGTCAAAAGTAAAGTAATTATTGCGTGGAAACATTTTCTTCTCAGGTTGATTTGCTTTAATGAAATTTGACATTCACCAGGAAACAAGTTTAATGTGATCTGAAGATAACTAGGTAGATTTTTAAAAGATTTTTAAGAGTCAGTATGAGAAAAAAACAAACACAGAAACAAAATAAGGCAAATGAGATTTTATAAGAAGAAGATAAATCAAAAATAATTTATATCAATAATGTGGTGAAAATTAAATGTTTCACATAGGATTTTAAATGTTATTAGATATAAATAATAATAGATGGAAAAGCCTCTGTCTATCCTGAATCATTCAGTCCTCCCAGGAGTGTGAAATGATGAAATGTGGCATCATATGAACCTTGGCTCTCAGAAGTTTAGTGTTTTAGGCTGTCGTTTGTTACTGTCCATGGTGCTGCTCTATAATTCTGAGCATATTATAAAATGTAAGTTCTGTAATTGCTAGCTAGAGACAGTTACATTTCTATTAATATATTATGACATTGATCTTCAAATACATAATTTATTCTTATCACAATATGTCATTCCCTTCCTCTTACTTCTTTTCATGACCAGCTTATTCGTAGATACAGTATTAATTTCTATACATTCAAAACACCAACTCTTCACAGAAATGTCTACAGTATCATAGAAGGCAACATTTTCAATGTGAATGCTTTTACATGGAAGGATTGAAAATAGATGTGTGATTCTGATATTTAAAAAATATAATACATTACTCCTAACCAATAATTAGATGCATTTGAAGTAGAATGCAAGAATAGGGGAATCATCAGATTTGAGTAAATAGTGACTGAAAATTAAGAGAAAGATGTCCACCATAGAAAGCAGAAGGAAGAGAGGAGAAGACAGTAAAAACTAAAATCTTGAGCTGACAATAGATAAGACAATAGTAGTATAATAGAACAAAGGAAACAGAAGCCACTTACGTACCTGATACCAAGTTCTGTTAGTGTTTTGTTGTTATTATTTTGGGTTTTGTTTTGTTTGTTTGTGTTTGTTTGGTTTAGTTTGGTTTTGCTGTAGCACTAATCTCATTATTTCTTCACGTGGATCACCTGCTGGCACTAATTCTCACCACCTTTTTTTTTTATTTCTGTCCTTTTTGTCTTCTTCTCTCTCAGAAGTTTTTCATTAGAATTTCTTGTAATAAGCATGGAAAAAGTATACTAAAGCTAAGTTTGGACATGTTGTTTGCATACACTACTCACCAGTCTCACATTAATGAAGCAGACATAAATCAAAGCTAGTATTCAGAAAGTCTCAAGGTGAAATAGGTATATTTTGTTTATGGTGGCAGGTACACTTGCGCTCTTGGTAATGCTTTCTTGCTTGTTATAAACATATCATTTAAGCAATTTTCATCTGAGTGATTGAATTCCTTCAAGCACTGTCAAAAAGAGTGTGAAATCTTACACCTGATGAACTTTCTCAGTCCCAATCAAATAATGAGACTTCATTACCAGCTTGTTTTGATTTATCCAGCCTACAAACGTTTGGTTGTGTACACTACCATGAGGGATTACTCGTGTATACATTTTTGCTCTCTAAAATCTCTTATAACTTGATTCTGACTTAGAAGCCCCTGAATTGTCTTCTAAAGATTTATTATACAGATTTGTTAGCTTTTATCATCCCCTTGGTCTTCCTCACTGAGCATTCACAGCAACAGTTTACATTGTTTCTCAAACAAGCCAATTTTGAGGTTTTTGTCCTCAAAATACCAAACTTATTGGCATTATGTTCTCTTTTATTTTCTTAGGAGCAAGCAGTTCAGAATGTGAAACATTTAGAGGCTTAAGGTTAAGTAGATGATACATTTGTAAGATCTACTTTTCCTTTGAAAGAACTCAGTTTTTATTAGATTTCATGAAACACTTGGAGCGATTTGTGCCCTACATAGCACAGCAGGATAGTACCTATAAAATCAGAAGATAAATAGAACTGGTTTTAAACACTGCAAGTTCCATTCTGATTTAAAATAAATATTTCTAATAAATCAGTTATTAAAATCTGGTAACCTTTCGAATGTCTACAAAGACTTGTAAAACAGTAGGCAGTTTGAAAGCATTAGAGTATTTAGAAATTTATTTCTGCCTTTCCTTACTGTAAACCAGGTCTACAATAATCTGTAGAAATCAATCCAATCATGATTTTAAAGCTCTTTTGAAATGCTATTCTATATTACTGATATGAATACTTGTTAAATGCGAGGAACCAATGTTTTATGTCTTGTGATATTAGAATAGTTCAGAATTTGTGGATACTTAATGCTGCATTGGACTGTACTGCATTGAATGCTATGTAATTGTAACATGAATCAAACACTGAAGTGTAGCATTAATAAAAATGTGGCATAGTATTTTCCATTATATACTGATGTGTTGAGTCTCAGGGCTTCTAATTACTGAAACAGTATAAAGGCTCTGTTTCTGTTTTCCTTCTATTTAATCACATAAACCTCTGTTCTGAATAAGAAAAAATACCTGCTAAATAAATTGAAACTCCTTAAATATTTTTTAAAAAGCTAGCAAGCCCATTTGGAAACTTCTGAGTAACTGTAGTTCCCTAAGTATCAAGATCAAAAGTCTCAAAGCACATAAAGAAAGCTTGCTAAGTGTTTTATGTTTATGTGAAACATTCAAAAGACAGACTTATCAGACACATTTGGCACCAACAGTGGATGTGTGAAGAATGTGTCTGACAAAGCCTTTATGTATTATACCTCTGTCTCCTTCATGAGGAAATGGACTATGTGTGTTTTGGATATTATGAGAGCTGCTCTGAAAGTATTGATTCCTATTTTACTGTATTGACCTATGACATCAGAGATAGATTTTGGTGATGTGGCAGTAAAGAACAAACCATTCTGCCAATTTTCCGTTACATTTTGTTGCCATGTGACAGCTGACAGCAGAGGGGCAGACTGATCAAATGGCATTTGACGTGGAAGTGCATATGAAGCAAAGGTGTGGAACAGAATTCCTCCATGCAGAAAAAATTGCACTTTCTTGACATTCTTGACACTTGCTGAATGTTAATGGAGACCAAACAGTGGATGTGAGCACAGTGAGGAAGTGGGTTTCAACAGTGGTGACTGTAATAATGGGTCTTCTCAGCTGATGCAGATTTTTACAAGCACAGCATGCAGGCTCTTGTTCACTGCTGACAAAAATTCATAGTTAATGGTGATGCCTATGCTGAAAAATAGTATTTTGTAGTTGAGAATTTACTTTATTAAGTCGTGTTATTGTGCTCTTTGTAGGTGATGTAGTTTCCATGGATATAAATAGGAGGCATTACTTTTGGAGTGATTTGGGTAATAATGTTGAAAAAATGCTTACTATTGTGTTACCAATTTCTTCTCAGAATGTTTACCTACAAAAACAAGAAATTTGTTGTAACTCAGCAAAATGACAATATTATTAAGGTCCACATTCTGATATTTCCTTTTCTATAGGCATTGTATTGATTGGAAATAATATGGCTTTCACTAATCAGAAGGCAAACCACACAGAGACTGTCTACAATTCCATTTAAAAACTTATGTTAGAGGAGGAAAGAAGTGCAGTACTATGTGGTGTTTATGACAGTGAGAAGAATGGGTTAAGGGGTGGTAAACAGAACTGTACAGAAGAACCGACGGTGAAAAAAAAAAAAGTTCACCCTCCACTGAAGATAATGAAATATTGCATTTCAGTCATAATTGAGCAAAATTAATAAAATTCTACTTTAAATGTAAATTGATCATTGATAAGAAGTTCTAAAACTATAATATATAATGCCTCTGTTTAAAGGAAGAATTATGTATGTCTTTTATGTTTTATTGAAATATTTGTGTTGGTTTTAGTATTTCTTGGAAGTAAGGAATGTATCTCATAGATAGATTTATGTTCAAATTGTCATTATATTATCTCATCTGAATTCTAGGGAGATGTACGCTTACCATTTATTTCATTCACAGTATTCATAGTACAGGTCCATATGCCTGAGTTTGACAAGAAAAATATCTTCCTACTAAACAAATACTTTAGATATTTTGTTATATATTTTTTGACCTTTGAAAATCATGCAGTCTGTTTTCTAGTTGAGCAGATGTCCTGTGCAAGTAGAATGAAACAAACAAGACAAATATATTTGTCTTGTTTAACTTTATCACTGCTTCTGTTGTAGAGCTTAAATTTGATTCACACTCAGAACCAAAGGTGGTATTAAGACTTCCTATGTCTTTCCTCTACTACACTACAAATTCTTTAGATACCTCAGTTTCCATCAAAACAAAGTTTCACAAATATGTTTAAAAATAAGTGAACATCTAAACACAATAAAAACATATTTCGATTAAGAGTTAATTTTATATCTCCTACTAAAAATGTAAAATGAGGGGGGAGGAGAAAATGACTTATTAAATAATAATATCTCAATTTTAAAATAATATTTTTAGATGATCAATTCTTCCCTTGTTGGGAAGGATGTCTCTTACAGTGTTGGAAAAATAAAGATGCTTCTTTAGCAAGACAGAATAATAGCAAAAGTTTTAAACACTGTATGTGCTTTACATTTCCACAGAGGAAGAGCTCAGAACATGACTAATTTGCAGGAGACCGTTAAGCAAAGCACATGAATAAGAAACTGAGCAATGAACTACTCTTGAATTGCACAATTTTGTGATGCAGGATTGTCCTTGCTACAGTAAGAGAGAGGAAAGGGGTGCTATGCAGAAGCCTGATGAAAACTCACTGCAGTATTTCGTTCATAGTAAACTTTACCATGCATCAGTAAATGATCAGCCTAATTACATTTCTTATATCTACTATAGAAGTTTCATTATTTCCTTCTGTTCCACCATCTGTCTCTGCCCATCTGTTTTCTCTTATGGTTGGCCTGTAAGTTCTTTGGGGTAGGATTTGTTTTTTTATTTCTTTTTACAGCAACTAATTAAGGGGATTCTGCTTTGAAACTAGGAATTGTAAGCAAAATAATAATAAAAAATGTCTAATAATAGAGCTTACATATGTAAGAAACTGTGTTAACTATGAGTTGTAAGCACTTTAGTACCTCAGGACTTCAGATTAATATTTGATATCTGGCTAACCTGGCAGTAGAGATTGAACCTTCCCATCAATATTTCATTACATTTTGTTGCCATGTGACAAATGGCAGCAGAGGGGCAGTCTGGCAAAATGTCATCTGAATTGCATATGAAGCAAAAGTGTGGGACTGAACTCCTCCATGAGGAAAAATTTCACCCACTGACATTCACTATCACCTGCTGAATGGTTACAGAGACCAAATAGTGAATATGAGCACAGTGAGATGATGGAATGTGAAAGGGAAACCACATTCCAGATGGCCATGCGCAACTGTCACACAACAAAATAATGTCTTGATCAGCTCATCTGTGTGAATTGATGTTTTACAACCAGGAAACTCTGTGTGGAGATGAATATGATCTTCAATATTTTGGAAAGAGTGATTAGCAACACAGGAATACTGCAGATGGATGCATAGAGAGGAACAGAAAGAACACTGTATTCAAGTTTGTCAGGACCTACTGAATCAGTACAAGGCTGAAGGTGACAGTTTCCAGGATTGCATCATTATGGAAGATAAGATGTGATGAGATGGCACTATGAGCAAGAGTCAAAATGGTAGTCCATGGAATGACAACGTGAACTTCCCATTCAAAGAAAATCTTCAAGAAACAGCCTTCAGTGGGAAAAGTGATATGCGCTATTTTTGGGGTTCTTCTACATTTCCTGGAACATGGACAAACCATCAACTCTGACTCCAACATTGCTGACTAAGTTGAGAACTTGAACTTCCAGAGTCAGGGCAGAGAAGAGGACAACATTTGTTTTGCAACAGGATAATACCATACCAGTTTGAAGGATGTGGAGCACATTGCCAGTCTTGCCTGGACTGTCCTGCTACACCCACTGCATAGTCCAGATTTGTTGCCATCTGAATTCCATATGTTCAGGTTAGTGAGAGATAAACTGCATGGGTGACATCTTCTTGGCACTGAGATCATCATAACAGCTGTGAAACAGTGGGTGACCTTCTGTGGTGCACATTTTTATGAGCACAGCATGGAGGCACTTGTTTATTGCTGGTGAAAATTCATAGTTAATGGTGGTGCCTATGTTGAAAAATAGTGTTTTGTAGCTGAGAATTTGCTCTATCAAAGAGTGTTATCATGTTCTTTGTGGATGAAGTTTCCATGGAAATAGATAGCTGGAATTAATTTTGGAGTAGCCTATATATATTACATTCCTCAGCTCTTACTGTTTAGTGCTGTTTACATTTAGTAATGATTAATGATAACCTCATTGCAATAGTCTTGCAACTATTAATAAAACTTTGTCAGTTATGTAAGAATAACTATGTTTATTATTTCTGTAACAATAATTTTTACATGAGCTTTTGCTTTTGACTTGATGAAATATACTGAACTGTCACATCTCTGGAAGTTCTGATATATATATTTCTAGATGTACAAACTTGAGGTAGACCCTCATAAACATAGGATGGACTTTGGGACTTTTGAGTGGAGTTGCTTCCTTCCACAATGCACACTGGAGTACTGATCCCCTGATAGTGCAACGTATCTTCCTACTATATTTTCCTGTCCATCCTGGCTTTCCTTCCAGTAGAAACCATTATACACCCGGTGTGGTTCAAACAGCTTTTCTTTAATGAGCAGTTAAAATGAGTGAATAACTCAGGCAGCAGGGCTTCAGGTCACATGGATTTCTTGTCACTTTGTACGCAGATTGTGAGCTGCCTTCCTCTCTTCTGCCTTGGAATACATTGAGGGACTTGGACTTTACAAAAAATAAATATTACTAGCTAAGAAAGTTTCTTAACCAGCCATTGCTTTAGTATTGCTTTAGTTGGGGAACATAAATAACACCTGAGCAGTGCTGAGAAAAAACAGTGGTAATCGCTGAAGAAGTTGAAAAGAAAAATCTTACTAGCCTCCTTTAAGATTTCAATAAAAAATTGACTAGAACATGTATAAAAATACACAAAATAATAATAATAATTTTAAAAAAGTTTGGGCCAAAGAAGAGGATTTTAGCCAGTAACCAGTTTGATATTAATCTGTAAGTTAAATAAATAAACCTAGGTATATAGCAAAGGACCCCACATGGAGGTGACAGATTCTTGTACTGAAGATAGCACTATTGTACCAGAAAACTTACAATTCACTATATAAGTCTTTTGTAACTGCTGACATGTATTATGTTAATATTTAAAACAAAGATACATAACAGTCTGACATATTATTCCCTTTTGTTCTCAGGTCATACTGTTTAATGTGGATATTTAGAGTGCACACGGCAGCCTATATCCTTTTCTAAGACTTCTGTTTTTCAATAAACATGTAAGAAACACTTTTTAGTCTCACAGAGAGTTTATCCATGAAAAGAAACAGGTAAGTAGTATTTACATTCTTTGTGGTGAAGTTTTGAATCATTTTGATGAAATGTTAGATTCATATTTTTGTCATTCTGAATGGCACTTGAGAACAAATAAAAAATTGTAAAGATCTTTAAAGTTGTATATTGCATCCCTATCTATTAGACTATTTCTTTAAGAAAGAAAAAAATTGGATTGCAATAACCTGGTTAAGGTTTAAGAGGAGCTTAATGACATCCTGCTGCCCCTTTGGAATCAGCTGCTGCTAAAGGGGAGGTTCTGGTTCCAGGTGAGGAGTATTGTGAGAATAAAGTTCCTGTGGAGAAGGGAATTAACTAAAGGGAAGAGGGAGAAATGTTTATTAGATGTCTGATTTGCAATTTTGATCTTTGGTTCGGGGGAGAGGAGGTATCTGGACTGATACTGTTCCTTTTTGAAAAATAAACATTATCAGAAGTTTTAGCATTTGAGAAATAATAGTGGTATTTCTGTTAGAAATATTAAGCTTAGAGTTCCATCTATGGTTAGGGGTGATCTGTGGTTAAAATGGGTGCTGGCATTTCCAGCAGCTTCTCGGACCAGTGTGTGGCTTTTTCCTGATTATGGAGTTGCTGTGCACATCTTGTTCTTCTGGATGTGATCATCAACTGCAGCTGTGAAGATTTATGACCTATCTTCTAGAAACATCAGGTACTCTTGCTACTGTTTATTGTAGCCTTCTTCCAAACCAGAGACTTTTGAGGTAAATTTAATAGTAATTTAAAAAAAATGCTGTATCAAGTTTGATCTCAGTTTTTAATTAATTTTTTTTGTCTAATCATCATAGATGGCTGATTTCCCACTTTTTTATGGGAAGAATGTGTAAATAGAAAACAAAACATTATTTTTAAGAATATTATTTATTTCCATATTAATTGGTTTGTCAGACTTCCTTACTGTGAGGGAGGAAACAGCTATTTCTTAATTTTAATACTGCTTGAGTCATGTACATTTTTTCTGAGTCTTTTGCATCCTGGGTTATTCAGGAATAATTATTATGTTTGTATAAAATTGTGGATGTATTATTTTTTAAAAGATTTGTATAATTTCATTACAACTACAGCTGGAATACAACTTCCCTCCTACTTCCTTTTTACTTTATTCTGCTTCTTTGCAGCTCTCAAGTTTGGGAGCCAGAGGGACAGTAAAGGGTATCATAAAGATATTTATTGATAGAGGAGATTTGTCTAGGAAAACCTGCTAAATAATTCTGATCTTGTTTACAACTAAATTTAGACATTTTTTCTGGATATACATATACCATTTTATGCCAGAATTTACTGAGGAGAAGGGGCAACCAGAGATGGTGGTGAAAAGCGAAAGGAAAGGGAATTCTGAACCTAGAATTGCAACGATGACAAAACTAACTTGAGAGCAAATGCAAAGTGTAGTCTGTATTCACTACGTTTCATGGTGGCTGGTTGAACTCAATGCTAGCAACATGGAACTGACATGTTCCTTTCAGTGAAAAAGGGCGAGAAATTTATGTGTTTGTGGATTAACATAATTCTCATTTTTATAGATGGATTTTATAGATTTAAAGAAGAGCTGAGATAGATTTTTGAGATAAAAAATGACAGTAGAACTTCTGGATGGCTGGTGAAAAGTCATTCAACACAATAGCATCATGTAACTTGGTCCAAATCAAGCTTAAGAGTCTGGGATCCTGAGCCAGCTGCTAAAGGACTTGGACATTTGAGATTCCAATTAGTGACTCAGAAGTTCTTCAGAATCTACTAGATTTTTATCTTCAGTTACTTGAAAATTGTAGTATCTCTAACAGTCAAAATAAATGGCACCAAAACATTTGCATTACCTAGATAAACTCCTTGAGGAATGCCCCATTAAAAAGAAAGAAGGGTTGTAGTGTGACTGAAGAGTAGCTTAGGAGAAGAGCTTCCAGTAGGTCTTCCTTTTCCTTTCCAATTTTAAAGCATCTTTGAAGTAATTAAGTTCTGTTGCAACAGCAAAAAAGCAGGTGTATTCTGTGGAAATTGCTTACTGCTCTGTTTATACCTATCTCTCTTCTATATTTGGCATTGTCTTCTACTTCAACCTTGCTGAATATGCTCTCATACTAGGGTTGCAAATTCTGTCATAGAACAATTTCTCTGTAGTTGCATGCTCGAAATTTAATGACTTGGAATATGCTCCAGAGGCCACAGCAGTTCAAGCGTGTTTGAAAGAAAAGCTGTAACCATGACGCAAAAAGTTTGTTTTTGTTTATTTTCTTCATAAAACAACATTTTGGAAAATTAAATTCAGTGTAGTTTCTCATGTACAATTTCTGAAAGGGAAACATAGCTATTTATATCTTGATTCTTCAAGGAAATATGGCACATTTTACTGATCAGTCATCTACTGTGATATTTTTTTCCTGCCAGGCAAGAACTGGGAGCTGAGACTCAGTGGATAAAGGTCCCTGGGACAATTGAGAGCCAGCTTGACAGAGGGTCAAATAAATCTTCATGTAGCAACACAGAGCTGTTCCAGGTAGCCTTCTATGGTCATTGCCTTCATCCTATTTTTTTTTGATGGGGCAGTTTCCACGGTTACCAGATCTTCTGTATGACATTTCTATGCTGTCTCCTTCCTGTATTATTGAATGTAGCACTTACATTAGCTATATGCTACAAGCCCTGTTATGGAGAGGAAAATCACAAAGAAAAGTTTTTGGCAAAGATTTTCTTTAAGCCGCCATTGTCTGTAGTCATTCTGCACAGAAGGTGCCTGTTTAGTGTGATGTTTACTGTCTGTCTGAAACTGGTGTGAGGTCTGGAGCACNCTGTGAAATAAAATCAGTATAAAAGTTTTGACCACTAGGGATGACTTCAGTTCTATCAGAATGCCTAAGCTGAATTAATGTTAATTAATTAATTTATTTATTTTTCATGTCTCCAAAAAGCCAAAGTATACACACAGTCATATGCTGAGCACTTATCCTCAACATTAAGTTCTGTACTAAACATAATCTGGATTGGTAGTTATCTCAGCCCTGGAAACTAGTTAGCACAAAATAAAAATTTGTATGTATACTTTAATTCTGTATAAATTTCCAGGTAAGATTAAAAAATAATAACTATAAAAATAAAGCAGGAGGTTTTTTATGGAATAAGCATGCAAAATGTAGAAAGATGAATATAAGGAGCATATGTATGGTGGTGTATGTGTGGGGTCCATAGCAAAAAAAAAATTCTGGAAGTTGCTTTTATGTGTCATAAATACAGTTCTCTCACAAAGAATATTAAAAAAAAAAAAAGGATTTTTTTCATATTAAAAGTGGTTAAACTAGTGTTTTCAGCCTGTGGTTAACAGTGGCCCTGTGGTAAGGAAGAGGAGGGAAAAACTCTTTTACTCAAATTAAGATCTCATCTCTGTCACGTTAGCTGTCAGCAAATGAATTTTCTCATGAAACAAGGAAGTGAATCCTTCTGTTGTTTTAAACTGGTAGATATGTCTGCCTGCCTGTTAGAAGGAATTTCACGCTGAGAATACATGGTGTAGATGCTTATAAAATTCATTGGTGTACTGAGCAGGGTAAAGATGTTAACGTTAACCTACCTGAAATCTTTACTTTGCCACTAAAATGTTTAACAGAGATAGACAGTAACTCTAAGATTATAAATCTACTAATTTCTTTTATAATATTGTCAATGCTCTTTCAGTGTTATCCTACAGAATACTAGTTTGTATATCTAAGTTCTAAGTAGCATGAATATAAGATTAAGTTCTTCAAACATTTAAAAAGCAAAGCTTTATGCGTGAAGTCCATTATTTTCTACTGAACTGTCTCAAATGAGAGTACAAATCAAATGCATTCTACTCTTTATTTTACAAGAGAATTGATCATCTGCAGGTGTCTGAAGCTACACCTACTTTGTCAGGTCGTAGAGAAATTATTTGGCTTTGGTCTTTATTTAGTTTGTTGTATGTGTGTGGTGTCTTTTTTTCTTCCATTATTGACATCAACTTTGTCCTTATGTGCTTCAAAAAATGGCAAAAAGATCCAAGGCATACTGATAAAAATTGATGAACTATAGGACAAAGAATTATTTCCCTGCGCTCAAGAACTTTGAACTATGAAATATATATATATTTATGCACCAAATAATAGCAACAGGTTTTTTTTAAATGCATAAATAGGCATGCTAATAATGTAAAAGAAAAAGCCATCTTTTCTGTATGTGAAACACAAAATAAATAAATAAATAAAACCCACAACATTAAAAACATAAAGATGAAATATAGATGATATCTGAAAATATTAACTAAGCATCTAAGTTAAGTTGTTTCAGAAAGTGCCTGCACCTTTTGTCACAGATTCTTGACGTTAATGTCCCAGCAATTATGTATGCAGATGCTTTACTTCAAATGTGCATTCCTTTGTTTGTGAAGTGTCTCTAAACATGGTTCTAAAAATGTAACCCTGTGTAATTCTCCAGGTAAAGTAAAATACTTGTCACAGAAATTCTAGCAAGCAATTTGTTGTGCCCTGTCCTAGCCCTCACCAGGATATGCTTATTCCTATGAAGAATAACTTTTGTAAAGTCTTTTGTTGCTTTCTGCTATGAGAAAGTAGTGATATATTCTTCCATGCCTGTATTTTGAGTTCGAGTTAAAAATGGGATCAGCTTATGGAGAGAGAAAAAAATAATAATCTAGTTTCTCTGTCTTTACTGCCAAAAATCTTTTACTGGAAAAATGACTTTATTTCCTAAAGTTGTAGTTGTACCACCTCAACCAGCTCCTGTTTCCTAGCACTTCCTCTTGGGTTCTAATGGCATTAGTCACTGCTAATATACTGGAATGTTACAGCTAAATGATGCCAACCTCGATGAAGAAAAAAATATGGTAGAAGTAATGTTTAAGTTGATAGAAAATTATGCAGAAAACTCTTTGGCCCTTTAAGTTTGCTTTGATGTTAGCTTAATGTCTACTCTCTGACAAGAAAAGTACAGGGATTTTTATTAACATTTGGCTTTACTGCAGTTGTTGTTAAAGACTGTCATTCTACAGAATGTAAATTGTATGTGTGGCTAGAGTGATAAAATTACTTTCACTCTTTAGATTACAAATCTCTTAGGAGAAATAGCACTGATATTTTCCCCACAACTAAAATGTAAACTATGCTTAGTCTTTACTGGCCCAATTGAAAACTTTAGCCTCTTGATTTCTCCAGGGAGTGATTGTCACATGTAATTACAGAACACAGAAAGGTAAGGCTGTGTAACTCTTTAATATTCCTGGAACAAAGCATAGATGTAAAGGAGAATTCTATTTGACAAACTGTAGCAAAAAGATAGGCAAAACAAATACTGTTTATGTTAAATTTGATTTAGTAGTGTTCAGTGTACATTCAAAGTGCATTAAGTTCAGGGAGTTCATGATGATGAAACTTCAAATTCTGGATCGGTAGGCAAGAATATCACCTGGCTTATCAATTTAAACTTTAAATACTGTTAAATAGGTGTAAGAGATTATTTTTATGGCATTGCCTCAAAGCTTGCTGTCTAAGACAAGTCCAAGCAAGTCCTGGGCAAGGGTTGTGGAATCCTTGATTTCCACACAGATGGATGTGTCCTGAGGCAACGAGAAAGAGAAAAGCCAGAGAACAGTCTTTTGTGTGGACTCACCTAAGAGGAGATAGCTGTCTCAGGAGGTACTCACATGATACTTACCCAAGCCTTCCCTTCCCCATCAAACCTAATTGGTAATAGTGTCTGTCCTCCCCTTCCACATCTCCCTGATTAAGATTTGTAATAAACTCGTCGGACCAACATTTGAACCATTGTTTCTTAATCTCACACCGGGTATACTTATATAAAAGAACTTCCTCTGCCTCCTATAAATTGGGAGTGAGACAACAGGACTTGACTTCAGTTAGTACTTCAGGTTTAAGAATTGCAGTGGACGGTATTTTTGTATTCCAAAGTGTTTAAAATGACTTCTCTCTTATTTAGGTAATTTAATGTATATATAAACATGGAAAAGAGTCCTCTACAGTACTAAATACTACTATTTTTGTTCTTCTGTTTCAGTGATGGCGAGTTGGTCCAAAGCAACAAAAATAATACATTTTTCTACCAAAGAAAAAAGGCAAAAAAGACTTCTACAAATGAGAATTATCCTCTAAACTTGAGAATTTACTAGTTTGGTAACAACTGCACCTTCAACTCAAACTGTATAAACTGGTCAAGAATTTTAAGGCAAAAGTTTATGAAGAAGTTATTTTAATAATTTTCAAGAGTATTACTTTTGTTTCTTGACGTTACAAACAAGGATTTTAATAATTCTAGGTTTTATCTATGAATATAATCTTTAGAAATTGAGTAAACTCCTTAGCTTCAGTAATTTTTGACAGCCCAAATAGGATGGGTTTCATGAAATTGCTGCTTCTGTGTTTTCAAAAATCTAAATAACACTGAAAACAATTTACTTCATCCTGGGAAAAATGGACTGTGAAATTACTATTCACAGAGTTGCAACATTCAATTCACTTTTAGAAATACAGTAGTTCAGTTCATAAGAGTTATTATGAAGTTCAATCTGGCAAATTCTATCTGGATTTATGTTCAAATACAGTGTTTAAAATTCCAATTAATAGAGCAGCTTTTTTTCTTTTTTTTTTGCATAAGGTAAAGTTAATCAAGGATGTTACTGATATTCCTGAAGATGGGCCTAGAAAAATTTTTGAAAGCACCTTGCCACAGACCATCAGGTAACTGGAAGATCTTCAGAAGATCATAATTCCAATTGCCTGACTACTTCAGAACTAACAAAAAATGTTGAAGCATGATGTCATTGTTCAAATATATCTTGAACACTGACAGACCTGAGGTATCAACCACCTCTCTACAAAGCCTCATCCACTGTTTGATTGTGTACTACTGTGCACTACTATTGTGGTACAGGTTTTTTTTTTCTGTAAGGTGAGGTCCATGTACTCTATCATTAGTTAACAAACAGAGCAGACTAGTGCTTCCCTCTTCAAGGAGCTGCAGAGAGCAATGAGATCATCTTTCAGTCTCTATTCCAGACAGGATGACCTGAAGTATTAATGGCTTTGTTACCCTCATCTGGAGGCTGTAAAGTACCTTAATCTTCTTTGTGTATTGTGGTGCCTAGAGCTGCACACAATATTCAAGGTGAGGCTACATTAATGGTAAATATAGCAGGAGAATCTTTTTTTTTTGTCAACTGTATGTGTTATGTTTAATGGACACAAATGCAATTTGTGCTCTGAGCTATCAAGGCACACTGCAGATCTGTGTACAGACAGTTTTTACCAGCACCCTCAGGTGTTTTCTGCTGAGCTGTTCTCTAGCCTTTTGACTCCCAGTCTGTACTTTTATCTAGCATTACACTTTTTCAATTACAAAACTTAGCATTTACCTTTGTTGAACTTCAAGATCTTGATGACTGCCCAGTGCTCCAATATACTGGGATCCCTCTGCAAGGTCTCTTGTCCTTTTGGTGCATTAACAACACTTCCCAGTTTAATATCATCAGTGAATTTCCTGAGGATGTGTTCCATTCCTAGATCTAGATCTCTGATAAAAATGTTGAACAGAACTGGTGCTGTAACTGAACCCTTGGGAACACTGATAATGATAAGTCATGAGCCCGACATAGTCTCATTTACTACAATACTTTGAGCTCTATTGTTGAGCTAGTTTATCACTCATTATAGCATCAACCTGTTGACAGTTTTTCCAGAAAGATGTGGTGAACAGTATCAAAGGCCTTAACAAAATTCAGAAAGACCTACTGCTATCATTCACCAAGAGAGAAACTTATCCTAGGAAGAGATCAAACTTCTACAGGGGACTTCCCTTTCATTAGCTCGTGTTGACTATACTCAGCAATAGCTTTGCTCTTGAACTGGCTTTCAGTAGCCTTGGGGATAATCTTCTCCATAACTTTTACAGGGAATAAGGTTAGACAAAGATAGTTTCCTGGGCCTTCTTTCATACTATTTCTGTAGATGAGTATAATGTTGGCTAGCTTCCTGTCAGCAAGAACATCTGCAAACTCCAGGAACCTTTAGGAAATAGTTGAGAGAGCTCCGGTTTGAATGTCTGCTAACAGCATCAGTGCTGAGGTGAATCCTCTCAGGCTCCATGGGTTTATAAACACTGAGTGGATACAGCTGTTGCCTTAAAATTTCAGTGACCACACATGAGAACTCACTGCTCCCAAACCATGAGCCTCCAACTCTGAGTACCGGGCAGCTCAAGAGCTGTTCTTATTATTAAAACTTGAGTCTAAAAAGCTCTTCAGCTTTTATTCTTCCTTACTTGTTAGGTAGATGACTGCCTCAAGTAAGTCTGATGTTTTCCTTTGACCTTCTCTTGTTGTCTGACACCACACTGGCCAGTGTCAGTTTTTCTTGTTTTCTCACTATAGTTGCAAACTGTAGCTCTGTATTATCTTTGTGAAGCCAGACCTTGCTTCCAGAGATTATGCTTTTTTCCTATCCTGCCCTAGTTCCTGGCAGAGCTCCTGGTTTCATCAAAGTTGGTCTTCTGCCCTGCTTGCTTAAATCACAATGAGATTGCTTGCTCCTGGGCTGTTAGGTGTTTTTTGAGAAGTGATTGGTTCTCCCAGACCCCTGAAAGCTGAGCTGATTTCCAAGGGATGATGTTAACTAGATCCCTGAGAAGTTTGCCGTCTTCAAGGCCTGGGTGGCAATTCAGCAAAGCTTCTTTTCTCTTTATAACCAAAGTTTTGAACTCAACTATTGTATGATCGCTGTACCAAAAATCAGATCCCACGAAGCCTTCCTCATTCTCAGACATCTTTCCTGTTTGGTTCACTTAGTGCTTGCAATGGAAGTTATTATTTTATGAAGACAAATTTGTATATTACCATTCATGCGATTTTGAAATTTAAGACCAAAATAAATCTTTGGTATGGTCTGAATATAGGAAGCTTAACATCCCCGGGATATATGGAGATGTAGTACACATCAAAATTCAGGGGAATTCTGGGTTCCAGAATTCTGGGTTCCAGAATTCCTACTGACTTTAAATTTCCTTCTAACTTGAAGGACATGCTTATAACTTCATCCATAATGTGTGCAGATGTGGTAATGAGTATATTCTAACTCCTACTCTCAGTGCAAATATATGCAGCAGAATTTAAGAAACATTGATCTATGTCATTTGAGATACCTTCCTAGCACAGAGAGTATGGCCATTTGTTCACTCATGTTGTTGCTGATAGGTATCTACAAATTTATTGTATTTATTTGCTGAAGTTTTTTTTTTTTTTTTTTTGAATGTAGCAATACTCAACTTTGATATCTTGTTGTATAAGCTAACAATAGCTGCCATGGAGCCTTACAGAACAGGAGCACTGCTGACACTTCTTGTTCACCTCACCTAACTGTTCCTTTGCTTAATTTAGGTTAGATTCTTTCCATCTCCTGACATTGAGAGGAAGAGACAGCCATTAAAAAAAATATTCTTGTGTAATGTGATTCAGCAAGTTTATTAGATTATGTTCTGAACTAGGAAAAAAAACCACAACTACATAAGTCAAATTATTTTTTCCTTTTTTATATATATTAAATAATACAGGCTCAATGCAAATTTTTTGTTATTGGCCATCATTATGGATAAAAGAAATGGCAGGTGACTGAATGCAAAATTGTAAAGAAGGGATGGTGTATGCAGTTACTGAGATGTACTAATTTCAAGCTTATCTAGAGTGGGCAATCCTACTATTTGGGCCTTGTGAGATACATAATGTGAAAATGCTACTTTCACGGTAGTGAAAGATTCTAGGAAGTCTTCTGTTCTTGAGTGTTGTGACAGTATGCATCTTAGCCAACAGCAGTGGGCAATTCTACATGTTTTCACATCATGTAACAATAAATAAGTAAAAAAATTCGAAAGAAATATCTAGGCATATGTAGAGTCATGTACATAATTACATTTGTGCTTTAAAATTCTGTACAATTTCTGTACAGTGGCATCTCATGTAGAGCAAAAATAATGAAATGGCAGGGACTTTTTTCTGCATAGTAACTGTAAGAAAAACTCAGCTTTCAGTGAAACAAAGATTTCTTTTTCTTCCTCACTCATCCCCGTACCCTTTCTATTATCTCTTGACTTTGCTAAAGATGTAAGGCAGCAAGTCCTTACTAAAGAATTTCCATAATTAAAAATGCAAATATGTAATTTGAATAGAGATTAAAAGCCTAAGCAAAAGACCAGCTAGATTAATACTTTCCCTCTTTCGTCTTTGGGGTCTTGCAAGTTCTCGTGCCATCTTCATCTTGTTTGTGTTATAACCAAAATGGTACAGTTTTAATCTATAAAGATGAAATTTTTGGAGCAACTGATAAAGGCTTTTTTTTTTTTTTTTTTGATCTGATTAGATAGACAACGGTAGACAATGATCATACTTTTAATCTTTAGCCATAGGAGAATGAAATTTTGGATTTTTGTTGTTGCTGTTTTCTGTTTTGTTTGTTTCTCATTTGAGATGACTTGCTTTATAGGTAATAAGGCTTATTTTCCTTTTAAAGTTGTTGTAAGACTGCTCTAACAATGGCTTTCATCTTTTAATTCAATTTCCAAATGTTTGCAATGTGCTCTAAACCACCAAACAGAACAAATAGTTGCTGCCTGCTATAGTCAACCCATCTTCACTTTCATTCAATTATAAATGTTTTCAGTAGTATTACCTTCTAAATAATTATCTAATTCTGTTTCCTCAAGGGGAAGTTCACTCTATAGATTTTATTTATGCTTCAGGGGATTTGGGCCTGTACACTTACCACTTATTACTTTAGTTAGTATACAGATGATGCTGTTTTGTTTTGTTTCTTCTTTTCAAAGATGAGAAACTTCTCATAAAAAATTGAAATTAGAATTGAGTTACTCATTATTTGTTTTTTACAAATGAAATGTAGGAATCTATGTATTAAAAATCTTGACAAATTTTTATTTTTCATTCTTGATTGATTTATTTTTTCCTTTAGTTTTTTTTATCAGTTGTAGTATTTGCATGCTTTTGTAATTAATAGAAGTTATGATCTGTTTGACCTTTTAGCTATTGACTTCAAGTAACTTCAAAATAAATAAATACCATTTAACCAGATATATGTCTTGAAGTTTGTGTATGGAGTTGAATGTAACATTAGCTGTACAGTAATCCTTTGGCCCAATTCCCCTTATGGTAGTGAGCTGCTTATTTTAAAATGAACTGTCACATTTTTCTTGCATTTTTGCTACTGTCTGAATCCAGTATTTGTATTTTTACTTTATTAATTATTATTCTTTTCATTCATGGACAGCTAACTGTATCACGATTCCATGTGGGGCCATGTTTAGAACAGTATGAAAATGTGAATGCTACAAATTTTACTTTTGATTACATGCTTAAGACTACAGTCTGCACCGCAGAGTCCTGATCCAGAGTTTATAGAAGGAAAAAAAAATCTGCCATAGATGTTGTTTCTGTAATTGAAAGGAAATTATTCAGGATATATTCCTTGACCTATAAAGAAATGTGTTTCTAGCAAAAAAATAAATAAATAAATAAATATCTGGTAAAACTACAGCACTCAAAATTTTTTTTAATGTAATATTAAATCTAAAGGCCTAAAATAGCTAGATATTTTGTTTTCATTCTTTTCAGAGATATCGATGATGTTGAATGACATGATGTGGATTAGTCTGAGGGGTATGAATATTCAGCATAAGCCTAATGATAAAGAGACAATAAGTCATGTAGCTCAGTGCCTTTAATACGTTTGGCACTGAATCTTTAAAATAAAAGGCATGAAATGAGAGAAAACTATCTTTGGCATATTTTCAGTGTTTTTCTTACTATATCTTCAGTAATTGCTTTGACGATTAATTTTTTAAATCTCAGCTGACTCCTAACAATTGAGATCATACAATGTCCATGACTGATAGACACCTACTTGGTATATTTCTAGCAAAGGTAAGCAAGCATACTGAAAGATCTCAATTATTTTACTTCAGGATTATGTTAAGGATGATTCTGTTGAACATGGAGTTAGAGGTAAAAACGTATGTGGAGTCTGTGGTTAGAACATTAAATTCACAGGACTTGATTTCTTCAAGTAAGGTCTTTATATGAGAATCTCTGAAGAATGCGGAGGAAAGTAAAATATGGAATAACATGGGAACTAAAATTCTGAAATGAACTCCATTAACTTCAGAAATCAAGACTACCATCCACACACTACATGGCTATTAATCTAATTTAACAGTAAGACAGTTCAGAGAACAAACTTCAGAGAATAGAAAGACTGATCAGATAAATATGATTTAGAAATTGATAGATACAGATTGCCTTTCATTCCAAGCTTGATATGTTCAGTCCACCTTAGAGTCTTTCCTGATCATTTGGACAAGGGAGATGTTGCCAATTTAACAGCAGTTATTCTTGCAGCCGATCGAAAATTAAGATGATTGAATTGCCTTAGTAGACCATGAACCTGGATTGAGAAAATAGATTCATCACTAGTGAATGGAGAGAGGCTTTCAGATGACAAGAATAAGTTGCCATCTCTTTCTATCATGAGAGGGAGAGTGAGAGAAAGAATTAGAATTCCCCTAGAAAATGACTTTGTGTCCAAATGAGAAACAGACTAAATATGTGTGGTAAGCAACTGCAGTTATAAATATTTCTAGGGAATTACCCTTTCCAAATCTCTTCCTTGCTCTGATCTTAATACTGAGCTGTTTTCTGAGAGTGTGTCAGAGGAGGAACTGTTTGATAACTTTTATGCCCTACTGGTGGTTTGTGGTGTTCATGAAGGAAAGGTTCCCGTTGTGCATTTGCTTTTTTGTATGGCTTGAACCTATGGGTCCTATTTCCTGAGAGCTGTCCAAGATGCAAAGCAAGAGTAAGCAAAGTTTTTTCTTTGTTCTTACTGAAACTAGGTTATAGTAAAGCAAGGCATACAAATTTGTCTCAGTGAGAAAGCAAGCAATCTCTACTTCAATTCAGTCGTCCTTGCTGAACTATTGGGCGAGGCTGATTGTCCTTGGTGATACTTAGACAACAATATATTGAGGGAGTGTTAGTTGTTTGTAGGTTTTTTCTTTTTTTTTTTTCTTCTCCTTTTCCCTTTGAAGTAAAATGCAGAACTGTACTTGAAGCAAGCATGCCCAGCTCTCTGAGAAAAGTAAAAATCCCAGAGGTTTGGGTCAATCAGAGAGAGACAGAGAGAAAGGAGAGAAGAAAAAGAAAAAAAAAGAAACCCAGCCCAATCTTTGTATTCCTGGAGTGCAGAGACTCAGATCAAACTGGAAAAAAAAAATAATAATAAAAATAAATTAAAAAATAAAAAAGGAAAAAAAACACTTTCTGTCAGTCAGAGTATTTCAAAAGCTAGATACTAAGAAGATCTGGTTTGGGAAGAATTTGCATTTAAAATCTGCAAGTACAACTTATTACTCAAGACTGTTTCTTCTGAAAGTTCTTAACCCTTAGCCCCATGTATACAGGATGTGGACAGCAGCTCTGTTTGATTGAATATTAATCATACAAATCAGGAATTGTTCTCTTAAAAAAAAAATGGTGGGAAAGGAGAAAGAAGAATAAGCTGCAGTTATCAAATATTTAACATTCAAATATAATTTGCATCTCAGAAGCGTAAGTGAATTATGTTTGAGTCATCTGGATGAAAATTAAAGTAAATAAGGCTGCTTCTACATTGGCCTTAGCTAGTGATGATTTCTGAGGGAACTTCCATGTCTAATATGAGATTTTCCTTTAAGTTGACAATAGGAATTTGGTTTTTTCATGAGACCATTTGACTGTAAAAGAAAAATAGTCTGGTATGAAATTTATAAGACATTTAAAAATGTATTTGGATGCTAAATAACATCATTTCTAATTACATTTCATTATATTTTTGTCCTTTTAATTGTTGGCATATACAATTATTGCATATCAACTCAGCTGGGAAATTAACACCAAGATTAAAACAAGAAAGTGGCTTTTCACACTAACGCTTACTTTGTCCAACCAGTGTGTGAATTACACCTGATGATTAGGTTTCACACTTCCTTTTATAGTTGTACCTTCAGTGAAATGATTATTTAATACATTACCAACTCCTTTTTGAAGTTAATCCCTATACTGTTCCATTGGAGATTACTAGTGATATAATCCTAGGTGCTGCTACATTGGTAGAAGAAGTAGGGAGGATGTGTTCTTTTTGCAGCCTCTTTTGAGTGGAGATGCCAGTTGCAGTGCTCCCTGACAGGCACTGTGAATTAATACAAATTATTGTCTTTCACTTCACTCTCACTTCTTGCATAAATAACTTGACAATAGCATCTGCAAAGACCTAGTATACACTGAATACTTATGACCTATAACAGCAGTAGCAGTGTTCATGCCCATATATTATTTTTACTGCCTGTGTGTTGCTTCAAGAAGAAAAGTAAACATTGGTTGTAAGGAGTTCAGTTGGAGGAAGGGGGGAGGTAAATGAACAGGGAGGAAGAAAACACATACAAAACAAAAGCTATTCACTCCAGATTAGTACAAATGCTTTTCTGTAGGATTGTGGTGCTAAGTCTTCTATGTAGCATATGTTATCACACCTTTGTTTTCATAGTTACAACATTCAGTCCTTGAGTAATACTGGTGGGGTGCAGGGAGGAGATATCTTTCTTCAGTTCTGAAACTCATCACTATCTTGTGACAACAGTGGTCTGATTTTAGTGCTGCCAAAAAGTGTCTTCTCTAAGTAGTGCTGAACAAGTTCCTACTAATGGGAAATTTCTTGGATGGGTGCCTACTCTGTTGAAAGCCCTGCAAGGCTTAAGACTGCTGGAGACGACAAAAACAATTCACTCTAAAACTTAGTGTTACAAAAGCATATCGCATAGTAATTCACAGTTAAATGACATATGCTAAATTATGTTTCTACTCAGATAAACCACAAGGACAGAAGCTGTCTTTTATTGTAACCGTTAACTACTTTTTCCTGGTTCTTTGGGCTAAAACTAAGTGTAATTTTTTTATATACCACTTACATGGCACAAGCAAGTGTTATTTACTCTCAACTATCCAGCTGCAAGCTGTGATACAAATAGGTATACTCAGCCTTTCATAGCATCTCCTATCAGAGAACACTGAAAGAAAATGAATTCTGCAGTAGGAGGCTATTTGTTTCCTTTTCTGTAAAAACCAAACACAATATCATTGAAACTTGTATCAAATAAAAGTGAAACAGCTAGGTGATGTTTTCCAGTTCTGTTATTAAACTTTTCCTTGTTTGGTAACACAGTTTGCTATGAAAGTCAATTTTGCTCTCATGTCTACTGTACTCAGAGATAATATCATATTTAAGGAATGAAAAATTTTAATTGAATCTTCTCCTGTTATGTACTTCTTTTAACAAAATCTGAGGCTATTAAAAACAGCTTTTTATTAAAAGAAAAGAAGTTGCATCTCATAGGGCTATTTATTGAAAAGATGAAGTGATTCAGGCGATAATCCATTTAGAAGTTGCCTGTTAGAAGGCTTTTTACCATAGTAGGCAAGGATATTTAAAAAGTCAAAAGAAGAATTATTGGTAGTAAGGTTATTCTATTTTCTAAAATGTAATCAGCAATATTATGCATATGATTTATCACAGCTATAGTAGATGTTTTGTTATTACATAAGACCTTTGAATCACAATTTAACATCAATAATGGTATTGAAGCGCATAATTTTTTTTGTTTTACCGATCAGGGTGAAGAAATTAAACAGTGGACTCTGTTAATATAAGTGAAATATAATAATAACAATGGAAGAGTTTTTCAAACTGAGCTGCTTAGCAGCTGCATTTGGAATTAAGATTTTGCATAACTGTCTATTTGTTGGATTTGTTTTGTCTAGTTTAAATTCCAATAGCAAATCAGAAGGTTGGTACTATGAATGATAACATCTCTACTGAAAATCCCCTTAATGGTAGGAAGGAGAGGGGATCTGGGTGTTCTGAACACAGGTAAAGCTCTGTGTGACATCTGAAGGAACTGCAGACCTGCCTTAGATTTGATGCAACAGCAAGTACTTGAGAGCAGAGAGAATGCCAGGAAGTTTTGACTTGGAGTAATTTCAATCTCTTAACTGCTGTCTCTAGATCCAGTCTGAGACGTTATCTCAATGGTCTGTAGAGTGAAACTACACAGTCTATTCCACCTATTGCTTCAAATTGTCCCTGGACATACAAGGTAGACCTGTTAATACCTTTAATATCCTCTTTCCTGAGATGGAGGCTGAGATGTAGATAACTCTGTAGAAATGTTCCTCCACTGATAGCAAATAATCCAAAATAAATGTGGCTCACAAAGAAGAGATTTGATAGAAACTTGTCAATTTAGGGTAAAAATAAGAGTGATAGTGGCCACATACACATGAAAAATTGGAAGTTAAACCAAACTCTATCGCACTTGCCTAGCATTTCCAATCAATTCTATCTCCAGCAACAAAAATCCAATGCAAATTAATTATGTATGGATGGGGTAACTAATATATGTGTGTATGTATATACAAGGATGTAAAAATATTAGGCAAAATATTTCACTTTCTATGCTTTTTTCTTTCTCCAACCCCTTTTCTTCTTTCCTCCTCCTCCATTGTTATTCTTCATTTAACTGTTATCAGCTTCCTGCTTTACCTTGCTTTTCCCGTTTTACACTGTTTTTCTTCCCTTACATTGTATGAACCAGAATAAAAATACATGCATATGTATGCGTGTACATACATATATACACACACACAGTGTAAGTCACTAATTGCATTCTGATAGACTCACTATATAGTCACAGATTTCTTTAGTATTTAGCACTGTACTGAGTATAGGTAATTTATACCAGTTACATAATAATATATCCAGAAAAATATCATTTTTAAATGTTTCTCTGAAGAACTCTGTATCATATTGTTATGTTGTATTGCATTTGTACAGCAATATGTTCAGACATCTGCACAGGCAAATGTTTCACAAATTCTGAAGTGCTGGAAAAATAAAATGAGTCATACTTAGTCAAATATGAGGAAAACAAGTCACAATCCTTAATAAAATGTCAGGATGAAATTTATAGTATGTATTTGCATGAGTTATATGGTAAATCTAATAAAATTAAAATTTAATCCATATTGTACTTGGGAGTGTGGACGCTGTTTATCTTTCCAAAAACATTTTTTGTGCTACTGAAGTAATTTGAAATACATTCAGATCTTCACATGAAAGCTGTAACAAAAATATAATGCTATTTTATTTATTAAATAGTGAGGCCTAATGATCTCTGAACTTTGCTGAGAGATCATTTATTTTGCATATATTATTTTAAATTATAAGGATAAATTGCAAGTAAGGATGGTATCCCCACATGAAATAATAGCACTGAGATTTTATGACTAAACTGGGTGCTTCCACTTCATTAAAAAAAAAAAAAGTTTGCTTACATATATATTATTATATAGAGAGAGTTGCCTCTAAAGAGGAGCATTTTTTTCTCCATCTTGAGTTTTCTTAACTGAAGAAAATCAAAGTTATGAATTGCAGTTTACTGGTTATTGATTTTCTTTCTTTTAATCTTCTTGTTTCTTTTTTATCTTCATATATTCGTTCACTGAAGTTCTTTCATTCAGCTTTCTCTTTCCTCTGGAGTTACTCTTAACCGGAAATTTGTTTTCAGAGAGCTGAATTACAAAGCATGAACTATTTGCATTGTAAGGACAGTATTTGTCAGGAAGCCCAAGACACACTGAAGCACCCATCACTGCTACAGAAGCATTTTTCTGTGCTAAGTGACACAGCACAGAGAAAGCAACAGGACTTCTGTTGGCAGTGTAATGAATTAAGTCTGACTGAATTCTTTCGTGCTTAATATAGTTAAAGTTATCATTCAGAGGATGTCTTAGCCACCTGTCACCACCTGTGTCATGAGTAGAGTTTTCATATCCTTTCTCTTTTCTAATAATAATTTTGCTCATTGGTAGGTATTAGTGATTTTCTCCTCCTCCATTTGATCATGATTTTTCACAAAATTTTTAAGGATATAAAACTGTTAGAGTTTGTATTTCCTTGAAAAATTGGGGAAAATCAGCTCCAAATTCTGCTGGGAGTAGAAGAAAAATATATATGTATTCGTGCATTGTAATATAAATCTCTCTTAGGAGGGCAGGCTAAAAGGTATTTCTATTAGCATGTCATGATAATAAAATCTGTGCATTGTATCAGTCAAGTAGCAGTTTGCTGCTACCAGAAGGATGTTGACTGAGCAAAAGGAACATAATGAATACAGAGAACAGCTTTAATAAAAGATTCTCAGCTCCATTCTTCTGCCTTCAGGCAGTTATAATTGTTTTTTTTTTTTCCTCTATTGACAGATTGTCTGGCACTTCTAGGACATGAAAAGATTCTGCTTTGAGGTTAGTGTCGTATTCTTCAAATCCAGTATTGAGTCCAGTTTAGGGACGTTTTCAGTCCTGCCAAATTCCTCTCTATTCTATCAGTGCTTTTAAGAATTAACTTGTATAAAATAAAGATGTTTCACCACTAATGACAGCACTGGGTGGGGGAGGTGCAGACAGGAGGGGAAATAAAAGCATTCAGCATGGAAGTAGCATTGCATTGACAGAGGTCAAAAAAGGCTTCGATCTCCCCAGCTTTGTGTATTGCTGCCTAGCAGCTTTTAACTCTTCAACCCGATAAATAAATTTGAAGCCTTGCTGAGTGTATACATAGGAGAAGCTGCTTGACTAAACTTGTTGAAGGCAGAAGGATGGCGGGAACACTTTGCCCCAGTTTCTCTTAACACTTTGAAGTCTGAAAAACTGCACTTAATGAAAGATTTTACATCCTTTTTTAATAGAAGAGAAATTGTCTTAACGACCAATGTCTTTATGACCAGAAATAGGGCATCAGTGATTTTAGATAGGAAGCAAAGAAAATGCTTGGTAAATTTTCTATGGGTTATCCAGGCATCAACCCAGCATGCTGCCAATGCTTAAGAAATGCATGTGAACCAATGTAATATGTATTTGAGGCACGTCTCTGGTAGGATGTTGGAGCTGGAAAAATCAAGTTAATACAGCCAGAGAAGGGCAGGGAGACTGATGAAAACAAAGTACATGATGACAGTGGAGAACAAGCATGAAGGGAAATAACTGACAGAAAGCATTTGTAAATTGTGCTGAAGTTGGGGAAAAATGAAAAGGGAGAGAGTACAAACTAGACCTGTTTTTCTTTTACTTTTACTTTTTCCTATGTCATTTTAATTATCTCTCAGATCATAGAGTTTATGAATAAAAGCACTCAAATTGAGGTTTGCTATATTACAGTTTGAAGAATTGCTATAACTACCTTGAATATCTACATAAATAAAAAAAGTAACTGCATTAAAAAAGTTATTTTTAAGTGAAAGCAATAATTTCCGTGGTATGATTTTCAATCTCTGTGGTTTGTGGTTTACTTGGTAATGAAAAAGCTAAGTGGTCTGGTGGTAAAACTCAGTCTGAGCTGTAAGAAGAATCTGCTTTGTGTGTTATTCTTTGTGAAACTGTGAATAAGTCATTAACAGTTCCAAAGATTAATGTAGGTGTTTAAAGCCTACAGTCATAGTAACTAAGTTATCTTCAAGGGTCTTTCCCTAGGCTGAGGTACCACTGAACTGATTTATCCTAATTTTGATTTATAACTCATTTATATAGGTCACAACTGAAGCATACAAAGTCAGTCTTCATTTGTTGCAGATTGTTGTGTACTGAAAAATAGAAACCATTTACATACATACTCTGTTTTTTAAAGCCTTGGCTACATAGATAATTCTGTCATCTTCAGATGAATTTCTTCGAGAATAGTCATATTCTACAACATAGGTCTTTAGGTATTTGAGTAGTTAACTAGGTTTTAATATTGCAATTCACTAGTTGAGAAAACCGTCAGTATATTTAGGGTTTTATAAGCTGTCAGAGAAACAGTAATTGCAGTGATTTGGGGGTGATTTATGGAATATTATGACATTAGGTCTTGCAAGCTTTCTTTTCCATCCATCTCTGTGTTTCTGCTTTATAAATTTCTGTGGAATCTCTTCTATTGTTAACACAGTTACACTAATTTAATATAATACATGTTCACCAGAATATACATAACATACAGAATATATATGAATATTTTTAAAAACTTTAAAAATCATACTTATTTCTGTAAAATTCCTCAGCTTTATAGTCTAGTATACCACAAAAAATAACCAAGGATTCAAATTTCTTTTCAGCCTCCAGGTGATTCATTTCCCACAGTGGAAACACTGAGTTGGTATCTCTCATTCCCTTTCTTGCCTGAGAAATTCAGCACAAGAAAGCAGTAGAAATTCAGCTGTATCAAATGACTCATCTATATATTTATTGGATCTGGGCCAAGAGCACAGTTATCACAACGGGTTTTCTAAAATGATGATTCCTAAAAAAATAAATAAGATCTTGAATCATTGTATTCTTACAACCTCTGTGGAAATTTAAAACAGAAAAATGAGTTTGTTTGTTTGTTTTCTAGTGTGCTTAAGGTGACAACCCTCCAATCACTTTCTGAGGAAGAAGAAAAGGGATCCCTAACTACAGGTTAGGGGATGATCTATTGGAATGGAGCTCTGTGAAACAGACCAGTGTCCTGGTGGACAACAGGTTGGCCACAGTGGGCAGTGTTCTTGTGTCCTCGAAGGCCAATAATATCCTGGCATGCACTGAAAAGAGTATGGCCAGCAGGTCAGGGAGGTTATTCTTTCTCTCTTCTCTGCCCTGGTGAGGCCAAATCTGCAATACTAAATGCAGTTCTGGACTCAAGAAAGTTCAAGAAAGATGGAATTTCTGGAGATAGTCCAGTGGAGAGCCACAAAGATGATGAGGGTTCTGAGGCATCTCCCTAATGAGGAAAGGCAAAGAGACCTGGGACTGTTCAGCCTATAGAAGGGAAAACTGAAGGGAAATCTTATCAACACATAACTATTTCAAGAGCTGTTGTCAGAGGATGGGGTAAGACACTTTTCAGTGATGCCCAGCAACAGGACAAGAAGCAATGGATACTAACAAGAGCACTGAAATTTCCATATGAACATGAGGAAATTTTTTTTTACTTCGGGAGTTACAGAGTATTGGAACAAACTCAAGGTTGTAGAGTCTCTTCTGGAGGTATTCAACACCCACAAAGATGTTTTCCTGTGTAACCTACTCTAGGAAACCTGCTTTAGCAGTGAATGGATGGAATAACTGATATGCAGAGGACCATTTCAATTCCTGCAATTATTTGATTCTGTGGCTCTGATTTTATCTCACCTCATTAGTAATGATTTCTGGTTTAGTTCTATTATGCTAAGCATGCTGCTTCAGTAGTTAAGAATATCTGTGAAATGAGTCTCTGGTAGTGCTATCCCCAAGGCTACAAGGTGAAATCTGTGTACTTTTCACCACTTAATATCATTTATTTTTGAATACGAGATTAATAGTGAATTACTTCAATTAAAATAATAAAAATTCATTTTCTAGTTCAGCTTTCCTCAAAGGTGCATTAGAAATTAGCTAAAGGAGGAACTCCCAAAAGTGCTTTCTACATTTTTTCTTAAACAGAATTCCTCTAGTATTAAAGGTTTTATATTTTATTTTATTTATTTCCCATATGTTTGTTAGGAGAAGACTCCTTTGAGCATGGTGGTACTTATAGTTCTTGCATTGAAAAATGAGTCTGACTAGAAGCCTAAAGCAGAGGAAAGTGTTAAGAGTAGCTGAATGAGCCTAGAAAGAGCTTCTGGAATAGGAGACTTACAGTATTCAGCCTATATTATATTTTTCCCTAGAAACTACAGGCAGAAGAGAAGACAGCCAACAGGCTATTTTGCATCTACAGAAGATTGGCCTTTCTGTTTACATGGGAGATGAAAATTGTTGGCAATACATTTTTCTAAGTGAACTAAAGATTTAAGAATTTTATATATTCCATTCTACTAAGTATGCAGTACTAAGAAGTTATATTGAATTGCTGTAATATGTTAACAGAATGATGCAATTCTTGGCTTAGAGGAGGCATTTCTGCGTAACTTGTGCTTTGAGTATGTCAGCAGTAGTCTTAATTTAGAGGGACTGCAATTTACATGTTTTCTGAGTAGGTTTAAGTTGAAGCTCTTCATGAGAGGACAGCCTATAAGTTTTGCAAGAAAGTAGAAAACCATGTTCATGCATAAGTCTCTCCACTCTGTCATATATTTGCTGTAAAGCAAATACAGTCAGATCGACTTCTGCAGGGCACAAACTTTGAAAGCCTCAGGAAAAGGCATTTCCTTCCCAAAGGGAGTGAGTATTTTGTAGTAGACAGGCCAAACAATAGTCACCTAAACGACTTAATTAGGAAGAGTTTTGGCTTAACTGCTCACTGATTAAAATTTTGTTGTGTTAATTCAGTAGTTAAAGGTCAGGAATTACTCCTGGCTAACACTGTGTCTCGGAAGAATATCCAGGAAATGGCCATCAGCTCAAATCAGAGGTGTTAATATGCAATTAAAGGTCTCGATATCAGATTTTACTGAATTAAATTAGCTGCACTGAAGGAAGAGCTACTTAGTTATTTTAATGTACCTTCACAGGAACATTCCAGTCGAGCATGCGCTTTTTATAGATGCTAGAGGCTGTGTTGGAACATAATTCACACTATCTTAAATAGTGGACAGTACCCACTGTGTGGGTAGAGATTAATTCAAACAGGGTGAGGAAAAAAAGTTTTCTTTTTTGGTTCTTAAAGCTGAAGCAATTGGAAGAATGTAAACTTTATATAGCCCAGAATTTGAAATACATAATGGTAACCATGCTTACCATACTCTGTAGCATGTAGTTCTAATTCCAAAACATTTCACATTGATAAGTAGCTAATTACATCTCTTTGATCTTTATTGTCTCTACTAGGGTGGATTTATCAGTACAGCCATGACTAGGGACACTGATGAACGTTGTATTCTTACGTATGTTCCAAACTACTTCCCAGTTAATTCAAATCTCCTGTTTTGATGATTCAGCACTACAGCTGCTAATAATACTCAGAACTACTATCTGGTCAGCTATTTCCTTCATTGTATTTACGCATAAATATAAATGATTGGCTTTGTCAAGTAGATCAAATTCTATTTATATCTTCTTCAATATTTTTTTCCTTTTTATTTTTATTTTTTTTTCCTTAAAATCATGCTACAGAAAGTCTTAAGAGTCTCTTTGTGTGGTATTGTCTGCTAATTCAAGAAAAGAGTTTTTTATATGTTATTAATCGAGATATTTGGTGATGCAGAAATTTCTATCACCATTTTGTCAGTAAAAATAAAAGATCTGAGACTAATTAACTTTCATCAGAGCAAAATAAACTACTCTGACCATCTGCCAATTTCTGCCAGCGTCCTTCAGCACTCACTAGATGGCTGTGTATCCTTACGTATGCTTTGTTTGTAAAGACAAGAGTAGTGAACCATAGTAGTAACACAGTCAGTGTGCATTCCCGTATATGGCTTACTTTAACCTCTTGGTTTAACCTTTGCTAAAGAGACCCCATGGCAAAAACAAATCAGTGTTTTCTGTCCCGAGCTTCCTTTACCAACCTCGAGTATCTTCCATCAAGCATTTGTACTGTAATCATTGAAGGGGCATTCTCTTTGCATTTTCATTGTTTGATGGAGAAAAACAGCTGATTTCATCTCTTTGATCTCTGTTGTGGTGTGTTCGTTAATGCAGTCATGAAGAGGAACACTAAACGAGGCAGTCTTTATTTGTTTTCAAGAATTTATTTGTTTAGCATGATTTCATAGGTTGCATTCTGAGGGAGTTCTTTTTATAAACACGTGAATGGATCATGTACTTGTTGACTACCTAACCCATGTAACTCAATGTGGTTTGAAACTGTACTTGTTAAGTGAGAAGCTATAGCAACCAAAGACCTAACATACTTTATAAAAATAAATATGTTTCATTATTGACAGCACTGACTACTTAAGAAGAAACTGCAGTATACTACAAAATAGAAAAGCACTTCAAATAATTAAGAATTACTCAAAGGGTTACAGTAAATGGGCTTACATGTGGTTGGTTGCCAGTTGCTAGTGAGGCTTCACAGGGCTGCATTTTAGGACCAGTTCTGTTTAATGTTTTCATAAGCAACTTGGATGCAGGACTCCAATGTATAATAAATAAGTTTTCAGAAGACACTAAACTGGGAGGAGTTGTTGACTCTATCAAAGGTAGATAGGCCTTGAGGTCTTTACAAACTACAGGACCAGTCAATCAGCAACTACATGAAATTTAACAAGAGAAGTGCCAGATTTTGCATCTGGTATGAGGAAGTCCTATCAACTTGCAGACAAGAGTCTGGAGAGCAGCCCTGTGGGAAGTTATATGGGGATTCTGGCTTGAAAGCAAGTTGATTCTGAATGAACACAGTGTCCAAGAAGAGCATCAAAGATGGTTAAGAGTCTAGAATGTGAGGTGTATGAGGAGCAGCTGAAGTCTCTTGGTTTGCTCACCCCAGAACAGAGGAGGCTGAGGAGAACTTGGAGTGGCCCCAGCTCCTCACGAGGAGAGTGAAGAGGCGGTGACAGGTCTTGAGGGAATGACATGCAACTGTGGCAGGGGAAGTTCAGGTTGGGACTTATAGGAAGGAAAAATGGAAGATATATTCACTGTTAGTACTGATTGTTGTAGTATGGTGTCTGGAACAATTGTGGGGAGAATCTGTTTATCATCCTTATCAACATTATCTGTGTGGCTTATCACTTGTGAGCTCTTTTGCTATAGTTCCCTGCAACATTTCTTTGAAGTAAATGAATTATGGCTACTCTATGCAGCCCTTGCCTGTTGAATTAACACATATTAGAGTAAGCATTTTTTTTTCCTTAAAGATATGTTTCACCATAAACATGAGCAATTACACCTTTAAAAAACAAAATAAATAAATAAAAAAAAACCCCTAGCTATTTTAAACTCTGATTGTATCTCTTCTTCAATGCACTACCTGCACTATGGTGTGGTAGGTTTGTTCACCTCAACAGCTGTTTAAATTCATTGTCTGTGGATGCAGGTGGATTACAGAGTCACAGAATAATTTCAGGTCAGTACTGTTCTGTGTGGTGGTGTTTTGTAAGGGAAAAACTCTTCATACAGGGATATCAGTGAAGAATTTATTGTCAGATGTTAAGTGGAGCAACTGTTAGATGTTATCTCTTTTGAACATTTGAATGATTTATTCACTAATGAAAACATCAGCTATGAAGAAAATATTTGAAAATAACTTCTAAAATTTTCCAACATTTATAATATTCAGAAAAATACTACAACTTTGCAAATTAGGCATTTAAAAATCTGTTAAATAACAATTGTTTTCCTTTTTAATTTACTTTATAAGGATGTAGAATTTGTTTTCTTTGTTTTGAATTCTTAATGTAACATAGAATATAGTTCTTACTCCCTGTTTGCATGGTTAGATCCATAAGGCTACTTTTCTTTATTAAGTGTATGCATCCTGTGATATAAATACACTTGATTTTGTGCCAAGTACCAACTCACAGGACCAAGGACTATCTAATTTTTGTCTCATACTTCATAATATAGTTCTGATCAAACTTTTCAAAGCCTGTAGTATAATCACTTAGGGATATTTAAAAAAATCCTGAGGCAATCAGGCCTCTCATTAGCTGTTCTGCTGGTATTAAAGAGCCTAAGTCTCGATTATCACATAGTAAAATAATCATATTTCAAAATAAATGATAGCCTTTCTTCTCAGTATATTCTTAAAATAAAATCTGGCAGCCTATGTACTGGGACTCAGATACTTCTATGTATACTTTTATAAAATTTAAGTTGGTCTATTTAATAGGAATCTTTTAAAAATGTAGCTGACACTGTAACATGAGTTTTACTTTTGTCTCTTTCCCTTCAGCATTCTCTTTTTCGATATGCAGGAATTTAAAATCAATTCAAAGGCAAATAGAAATGAGGTAATCCTCACACTTTTAGTTACTGATCAGATGATATTTTTTTTTTAATTAAGTAAGATGGATCTCATGTGGCTAGAGTGTTTTGTTTTTTTTTAGTTATTTTTGATCAGTTTAGTTCTCAACTGAATTTAGTAACATTCAAACAAATAGGGAAAGTATTGAATAATACCAAAGATTTATATAATTCAGTATTTTTTCTCTGTAATTGACCAGTAGTACTGAAGGCAAGCATAAGACTTATATATACTGTAATTCTTTCTAGTTTATTTTTACTTTATTTTATTTATTTATTTATTTGTTGGGTTAGCATCAAACTAGAACCTTCCTGAGGAAAAGGCTATTGATCAAAAGGCTGAGAGTAACTACTGAGAACTCATTACTTTGTGTACCAGTTTATCTTACAAGTTTCAAAACTATTTGTGATTATGAAATCTTTATTATTGGTGTTTAGCTAACTATGTTTTGTAATATTTTTGTTAACATTTTTGCTAAACCTCATACCTTATAATTTGGATTGAACACTGTCCTTTAAGTATATATGAATCCATATTTATATATGATAAGATTCATTAGCCTTTTGATCAACCCGGGTTTAGCAGTTCACCTTGTTTGAAGAAAGTGTAAATCGGGGTAGACTTCAGTAGTGTAGACTGTAATTAACACAGAGAGGCTCCTTTGGATTCCTGTTAACAGGTTGAAATGGCAGAGTGAGTTCCTTTGCTGAGTTGCGTGCAGAATGGATGACTACATACATCTACAAAGCTAATGTTGTAAGAAACCACACCTTAACTCTCTGTATTTCTGTTTATTCAACTTTTCATCTTTTTTTCATCCCAAATATTTTTGAACGCAAATGCATAGGATGTCCAGTATGCTAGAACATGTTGGACTTAAGTAGTGGTATGAGGATATTTCCTCTTTCTTTAGAAACTGGAGAAGAGTATTGGATTAATTCCTACTTACATATTGAATGAAAATGAGAAAATAATTCATGTGGTCATGATTCAAGATCCTGTTTGTAGCTAGTGAGTTTGTTAGGTTTTTTTTCAAGTCATGACATTTAGAAAAAACATTGGAAATTAACATCAGTATTTTCACACGTAGTCTGAACATTATTCCTGTTATCAATACAAAATCATACAATTGGGGCTAATCTGGCTTGGTACATTTCATATAGAACAAAGGCTAGATGGATAAGAGGTTAAGGGCAGACTTCACTTCCCTTTAGGGACAGAATTCACAGAAAAATGACGAGAAACATACATTTTCTGTTTCAGAACTTCACATGATTATGTGTTTTGTAATATTTAATGAAAAATTATGAAGTTTCAGAAAAATGAGAAGCTGTAGATTGAAGGCACTTAAGTGTTATTACAGTTTGAAGAATTGCAATGAAACTGAGATTTTGTATTTTTTAATTTTTACTTATTTTTTAATGAATGTAATCACATATTGTAAGGAAATGCTGTAAGATAGAAAATGCATACCATTTTGTGCTCCTTTTCCTGTTTGTATGTGTATGGATGACTTTACCCTGTAAGAAGCTTCATACTTTATTTTAAAGCAAAATATTTACCAAGCCACCGAATCAGATCTAGAAGTTCTCTTTCGTATGGTAACAAGTGCCTGAGATTTAAATTCTTATAAAGAAATTTTATAGACAAATTTTTTTTTGTTTCATATTCTTCTATCTTGTTTGTTTTTGTGTTTTTATTATTGTTATTTTTTGACAGTGCTTCTTACAATCAGAATTAGTGCAGTTATCCATGAATCAAGGAATAGTGAAAAAAAAGAAAAAAAAAAAAGAAGAATAAAATGAGAAAAGGAGATAAAAATGAAATACACTTGGGAATCAAAGCTGGTGTTTTCTCCAGATAAATTGCTGTACTGATTGTCATGAAGTATATTGATGTCACGATCACTATGACAACATTATGACAAGATCTAGTCATTCTGGGTTATCTTGTAAAAGGATCTGTCACTTATATTATTTTTTTCTTTTTTTTTTTTTAAATTGTTTGTTTTGTTTTGTTCTGTTTCATGAAAAGCGAGTCTCATGTCTTGTACAAGCTTTCGTATAAGGTTAGATGATTTGATATAGACATTGCATCCAGGTATTCTTGAACTGACCAGCTAGATTTTCAAGAAAGCTAAGAGCAATATATTATGGAAGAACAATATGTTTTTATATTTAATCTAGGAAAAACAAGATGAAAAATATTTGCATGCTCTGAAGCACAAGCACTTAAATGCAGAAAAAATATATATGTTTTTATGTATTTCTCAAAAGTATGGCAGGATTTTTTATCTGAGAAAGGATGAAACATTTAGAAGTAGAATTTGTGTAACTAGATTCCTAAGAAGTTAAATTATAAAAGGTTGAGTTTGGGGGAAATTAGTTTGTTTTCTGTATTTAGTTGTTTCTGTCTTTTCCATTTCAAATAATCTCTCTATCCTTACGTGTTTGTGGCTCTGTGCTGCTTCAGCTAAGCCAAGGACCCATGATGTACTGCACTTCACTTGTATAGAATCATCCACAGACATAATTTATTTTCTCTTTGAATCTACCTGATATCTTCTGTNAAGGACCCATGATGTACTGCACTTCACTTGTATAGAATCATCCACAGACATAATTTATTTTCTCTTTGAATCTACCTGATATCTTCTGTCTCAGCGATTTTAAAGTTTGAGTTTTGCCACATCAGAAATGTTGTACTGGTGCTGGGAGAAAAGTTTGTGAAAATTTTAGTTCTTAGGGGTATCACAGGAGTCACAAAATCCATAGTCTCTCTTACTTCATAAAACAATATTACATCTTTTTGCAAAAGTATTCAGAAGGCATTGTGCTAATTATTTATATTAGCTGTCAAGAAACAGTACCAACATGATATTAGCAATCAGGTAAACCTAAATCATATTTTCCTAGAGCAATTTTTGCACCTAATAGTTCTTAATCAAATCTAAAACTCATATGAAGAATCCTCTGCATTTTTGCTTTGTTGTCTGTTAACTATAGAAGCTAAATCAACCCAATTCATTAACCTCTGGCTACTTTCTTTCTTTATTTCAATTAAAGAAAATTTAACTGCTTACATATAAAATTTTCCAAACATATTTTTCTTAATGATTACTTAAAAGAATAATTTTAATCTTTTATCAAATGTAGTATCTAAACATCTTCAGCAAGGACAAGAGCAGTTAAGATTATATGTTTCCTTTTAACTTGAATGCATTGTCCTTTTCTTAAGTTGTTTTTCAAGCAAGACCAATATCAAAGCAAGACTGGATAATCCAAAGATTTATCATGTAATTCCTTTCTTTGTTATTCTTAAGAAATAATTAAAATATATGATGTTGGAGCAGAATGTATATTTCTACGTATACGTTTCTCTGTTTGCTGCTCACAGAGAAGAACTAGTGGGAGGTGTAGGGGTTGGGAGCTGTCTTTGGTAGAATGACCGTGAAATGTTAAGAGTTTTCTGTTCTTATTGAAGAGTCAGGAAGGGGGCTCAGCAAAACTGCTACCATGGTATTCTGGGGGTGGACTTGGAACTATTCAGGACACTGGTAGGGAAGATCTCTTGGAATTCAGTCCTGAAAGGTAAAGAAGTCTGGGAAGGCAGGTCACTCCTCTAGAAAGAAATCTTAGAGGCACAGGACCAGGCTGTCCCTCTGTGCTGTAAGATACCGGGGAAGAAGACAGACATGGATGAACGGGAAACTTCTTTTGAGGCTCCAGGTGAAAAAGAAAGTCTACCTCCTGTGGAAGAAGGGACAGATAACCTGGGGAGATTACAAAGGAGTTGTTTGGTTTTGCAGGGAGAAAATTAGAAAGGCAAAGGCCAGGCTTGGATTCAATCTGACCACTGTAGTGGAAGAGAACAAAAATCTTTTTTAATAGTAGGAGGAGGGCTTAAGAGAATCTCCATTTTTATTGGATGCAACAGGGAATGTTATCACTGAAAATAAAGAAAAGGCTGAGGTTCTCGTCTCTTCTACACGTCTGCCTTTAAAAATCAGACCAGTTATTCTCACGGTACTCTACCTCTTGATCTGGAAGTCTTGGATGGGAAGCAGAATAAACCTCACACAATTCAGGTTATAACAGTTAGAGAACTACTACTCCACCTGGACTGTCACAAATCCATGAGACCAGATGAGATCCATCCAAGGGTGTGATGAGAGAACTTGCAGAGGTGATTGCCAAACCACATTTCACCATCTATCAGCATTCCTGGTGAAACAGAGAGGTCCTATTATTACTCCTGTCTCAAAGCCTGCGAAGCAGTTCTTTGCAAGACTTAGTTATGATCTGAGGTAATGCTGAACACTTGCATTTTATGTCTGTTCCTCAGCTCTTTCATTCGTAACATCAGCGTGTGTACATCTCCATCCAGAATGTGGATCTGTAAACGAATTGTCTTGTCTGCTTTGCTTGTTAAGGGTATAACGAACTTTCTTATTCAGATTTGAACAATTATTTGTGTCTATTTACAAATGTAAAACACACCATACACTCTCCCTTTTTCCAGATAAAAGATATAGGTAGTAATAATAACAGTGGCTATGGAGTCAACTGTAAAGACAAAGGAGCAAAATATACTCTCCTATTGCTTGAGTAATCTTTTCATCTTGTCTCAGAGTATATACAGGAAGCACCATTTTCCCAAGTGCTCTAGTCTCCTCCAAACCTAATAGACCCTAAAAATAATGGTTGATGTTACACTATGCTGACACTGATGAATCAGCGCAAAACATGCTGTATATAAATCTTACATGTGACAGAGGTCACATTCTGATAAAATGCTTTTCTTTAACTCAATCCTGTCAATACTCTTCTCTTGATAATATTTTATTATTATAGATCTGTACTTGTAAGGATTAATTCTCGCAAATCCAGTAGATAGAATCAGATCCACAGAGAGATTAAGTTAGAAAACATCTCTGGAGGTCATCTTATCTAACCCCCATATTCAAACAGGTCCACCACTGACATCTGTTTGCTCACAGTGTTGTATATAAGCTAGCTGCTTATATATAATCCAATGTTGTTTAATGAAATTTTTCTTAGAAATAGTTTTATAAGTTTTATTCTTCTTCATAGAGAGACATAGACATTATATTGTCAGAGATAATCCATAATATTATCTACAATATTATTTTAAATAATTGTAATCAATAAAATCTAGAACTTAGAATGAACAATTATCCTTAAAAAAATGAAAGAGTTACAGGAACATTGTTTTAGAAGTGATTTAATTTCTCAAGAATATTGTGGAAGAACTGGAGCAAGCTTAGTACTTTTATAGCAGAGTCTTCTAGCTAGGATGTGTGAACGACACAAGACTTCATTAACTGATATTCCCTTGGCTTTAAAGGATTTTTCACAAATAGGGAAAATAAAAAAGAACTAGTTTGGCAATAGTATTGGTCCATCACAAGTTTATCAATGAATTATTTCATTAAAGGCAAAGAGCTACAAAAGACAGCCTGAAATGTGATTTGCTATTCACTGCTGTATAGCACTGTGCTGCAAATACTGATGAGAGAAAACTAAAGGAGTCTAAATCTAAATGCTGAACAACCACCACAGAAATGTGTAGTCCTCCTTTCATGAACTTAAGTTGAAGCTGATGAATGAACTGTAATAATAATCAGGCATTTTTGTTCTCAATTCTGCAAATGTTTTAAGCTGTTCCCAATCAGTAATTAATAGTTTGCTTTGTACATGTCTGTGACTTTTTAAACTTGTATATTTATTTTTAAGTTTACATGCTCCCAATAAATAAAGATGACTTCACTAGTTCTGGTATACAGTGGACCAGCATTAAGTAGTCATTACAAAGCAAAAACATGTTTTATTTCAACATTAGCTAAACTACTGAACACTAAAAATGAAGAGTTGAGTACTCCAGTATATTTAATTTAAAATGTGAGCTATTCTTGTAGATATGAATTGTGGCATAGGGGATAATCTCCTGAATCAAAGGATGTACTTCCTAGGGAAAAAGAAAAAAATGGGAGAAATCTCAGTATATTTAAAAATAAAGCAAATCTGTATGAGATTTTTGTTTGTTTGTTTTGAA